>PVKP010017664.1:6425-45681 GCA_004027715.1 Plecturocebus donacophilus | reverse complement strand
GACGCCCATCGTCACCGTCTTCTCCCTTTGTTTCACATTCCGCCCCGGAGGTGTGGGGGGTCCCACTCAAGGCGGAACGGGAGGTGGCGGGGCTGGGGGTCGAGGGCGCGGCGCCCCAGAGACTAAGGCTGAGGCGCCAGGACGCCGCTCCTGGCCTCTCAGGATGCCAGCCGATTACACGCAAGGTCGGGGGCAAGGCCGCGTGGCGGCTTGGAGCGGCGCGAAGGAAGCGAGGGGTGGCGGCCCCAGAGCAAACGGCTGGGGCGGCGCCAGCCTGGGGGGCTGCAGCGGGCGGGGCGTGCACTGCCCTGTTCCCAGGAGAGAAAGGAACCTCCGCAATGTCCGGGCCCAGTGAGGACCGGAAAACGGCTGGAGAAGAGCAAGAAGGAGAAGGAGAAGGGAGGGGGAAAAGGAGGGGGAAAGCGGAGGCGCGGGGAGGCGGCGGGCGGGGCCTGCGGCGCGCAGCCCCAGTAGGGCTCCGGAAATTTTCCACTAAAGCTCCGAGCGCCAGTGCAGCCCAGGCGCAGCCCGCCTCTGCGCGCCCGCAACCACGTGACGGCGATTCACCCGGCGCAGCTTCCAGGTCCCGCGCGCGGACTCGGAGTCTGGGGGAAGCTGGGAAGAGGCGAAGGACTAGGCTGAGGAGGAGTAGGTTGAGGAGGGAAGGGTTTGGGGAGAGGCAGGAGGGGAAGCAGAGGGGACGAGGAGATGCCGAGGCGCCGGCAGGTACCTGGGCCCCGCCGCCCGGGTGTGTTGGAGTCTGGGGCCCCGAAACGCCCCCTCCAGTCCAGCCTGGGCGACCTGGGAGGCTGCCGGGTGCGCGCCAGCCACGCTCGCCTGCGTCGTGGAAAACCTAGAGAGCCCTAGGCGTCAGGGATAATCCCCCGCCGCCTGGAGGCCACGCGGAGTTTTCGTGAACGCGCCGGGCGGTGCAGGGATGCCCTGCCTGGGAGAATGCAGGGTGAGAAGCGGGCACGCCCTGCAGGCAGCTGCCCGTGCTGGTCTACGTGGCTGCTGACGTGGAGAACTGTAGCTGTGGAAAGCCTGCTACCCAGGAGGGACGCGGGGGGTGCAGTCGCGGCCCATTCTTTGTGCCCGGGAAGTCCCGAAAGCACTAGCAGTTGTCAGATTAAACCCCCAGACCCACGAGGAAATCCTTGAAGCTTCGGAGAGCGTGAGATTTGGCGTGCAGTTGCTTCCATATGGTTCCCCACTAAGACTTAGAAATCGGCATACCAGGATTTCCTCTTAGCCTTCCGCTGTGTTGAGTAGACATTACACAGACACCCCGCCCATGACTCTGCTCTTGCAAGGAAACATTTATTTCAAAAATGCTACAACCGTTTCATCTCTCTTGTCCTTTTAGGTTCATTCTAGTAATTGTCAACTTTTCCTCTCAAGTCATTCCATCAAAGTCTTGGAAGCAAATGAAAAAACATACTAACCTGAAATAGAGTTCAGATCTTTGTTTACCAACTGCCTTTCCCGGGAAGACAGCGTGGTGGGTTTGCAGTTCAGGTTTCCTCACAGCTTCTGGGGGTCTTTTCCTCTCTCTGGTACCTTGAGGCATAGGACAGAAGGGAGCTGCTGCAGTTTCTGGATGTCCCTTATTTTTCATATTTGTTTTAACTTCTTCCTACCTGTGTATTGTTTTCTTATAGGTTTCTGCAATTAGAATTATAATTAAGAAGAGTAGTAATCCTATTATAAAGCTTAGGGGACGGACTATTTTAAGGGCTTTATAAATATGTGCGTATTCGTTTCTCTCATCAACTCTGAGATAAGGGCTGTTCTTACCCCATTATTCACCTTTTACTCATGAGAAAATTGATCCTTGGAGAAGTTAGATAACTTGCCTGAGGCTATTCGTTCTTTAAGAGGAGGAGCTGGAATTTGACCCCAGACTGAGAAGTCTTACATGCATCCAAGGCAATGTTACATTTTTCTTACATGGTAGATTATTGAAATATTTGACCTAAGAACTTATTTTTTTCTCAGGAGAAAGGTTTATCTTCATAGACCTTTAGCCCCGAGCAAATGGTGAAGGCTCCAGGAAAAAGACGATGAGGCTCCTTAGTCTTCAGGGTTCGATAAATATATATTGATTGAAATGTACTCAAGAAGTGAATACTCTTGAAAGGGCGATGACACAATGCCAAATGAAAAGGAAATTTCCAAAAGAAACCTAAATAATGGATATATTTGATAGCAAGATACTACTGTTTTTTTCATTCTTGAACCTTCTTTTCTGCACTTGAAACCTTCCCTGTCTAGCCAAGACTGAGTTAGAAGCCTCTTTTGTGTGTTCATGTGGCACCCAAGGTCTGCTCCTGTAGTTGTACTGACCACTCTGTATTCTCGTGGCCTGTTTACCTGGCTGTACTTCCCAGGAGAGTAGGTGCCCAGAAGAGCAGGCATTTGTCAGGCAACAGCGTGTCCCCAGGGCTCAGGACAGTTGTTTGTCCTAGAGTTACGGGAGTTATTGAGCTAAGCAATACTTGTTAAAAAGCATGAGCTTATTCAATTGGTCAGCCATGTCTTGTTAGCATGTACTGAACTGAGATTTAGCAGAAACTGGAGAGCAATATACCCATCAGGAACCGTGTTTCAATCTTGGTCTGTATATATCCCACTGACCCATATGTTATTTTGCACATAATAGTTTTTTGATGTTTATTAAGAATAAAAACATCCTCTGTAAAATTATATGTCCAGTTAGCTAACTTTATTTCAGCATCCATTAATGGTCAGAAGTTTAATAACTCTAGCCTTAATTCTGGCCTCACAATTTGGTGTCTTTATAATGATAGAATCATAGGATTTTTTTTTTTTTTTTGACTGAAAGAGACCTTATAATTGTTCTGTTCAATACGAAAGCACTAGCCACTTGGCTATTCAAATGAATTAAAATTAATAGAATTAAGTTCTTCAGGAGTACATTTTAATTGCTCAGTAGCCACATGTGACTACTTAAATAAAATTAATTTTATTAATTTATTCAAAAATGGATAGCACTGACATAGATATTTCCATTATTGTAGAAAATATTATTGGACAGGGTTGATAAGTTACCAAAGGGGGGGAAAAAAGCAGGTAAAAGAAGATATTTTAGTTAGCTTAACATTAGCATCCTTACATGCAAAGAACATCACACTCATATTCCAGGTGTCTGTTATTAGGTTGGTGCAAAAGTCAGTTGCGGTTTTTGCCATTACTTTTTCTTTTTTTCTTTTTTTTAATCTTTTTTTTTTTTTTTTTTTTTTTTTTTAATAAAGATGGGGTTTCACCATCATGGCCAGGCGGCTGGTCTTGAATTCCTGACCTCAGGTGATCCACCCACCACGGCCTCCCAAAGTGCTAGGATTACAGGTGTGAGCTACCACGCCTGGCCTTTGCCATTATTTTTAATGACAAATTATTTCATATACAATAAACATTTTTTCCTTAGCAGTTGTGCTTAAATTAATGCAAATTTAAAGATATTCAGGAGAACGGATTGTTGAAAAGGATTCCTTTTTCATTCCTTTAAGTGAATGCTCATTCCAATTGATCCTTTATGAGTCTTATTTTTTTTCTGTTTAAACATACTGAAGTCAACTTGAGTCACTACACAAGTTTGACATTCATTAGATTTGGCTGTGCTTTTTAAGCTCGCATGATTGAGAAACTAAAATACTCAGTAATGTTGGTAAAGGACAAATGCCAGATAGTTTTGGACAGACCAAATATATATTTAATGACATCACACAAGCAATACAGACAGTTCTTAATTTACAAACCGTCTATTCAGAAGCAGCCGTAGGTTAAATATAAAATATGTATCTTCTTTAAAATCCTCCTTAGAACCGTACCACCAAGGTATCCATTGTATAAGCAAATTAGTATATAAAAAAATAAATAAAAATGAGTCTCAGAGAATGTATAGTTTGAGCTTTGGAGGCAATAAAGAGGCTATGTAATACTCTGGGGGAATTAGTAGAAGTTATTTCCACAGTAGAGTGGATTTGCTTAAGTAATCCCCTAACAGAAATAGCTTAGTTCTGCCTCCCCCCCAGCATGCCCCACCCCTCCCTGCAGTGTGCATTTCCCCCAAGTCCTTCAGTCTTTAAAAATTTTCCCATTTCATTCACGCTTCAGTTTCAGTTCTGTCAATACAAAGTTTTGAGACTTTGGGGAAGTTTGCTAGCTTCTCTGAGCCTCAGTTTTTCAAACTGTTAAATAGAATAACAGCATGCTGAGTGCCAAGAATTAAAGAAAAATTTATATGAAAATATAAATTAGAAAACGAATATAAATGCAAGGGATTATGATCATAAATACTCATAAAACTTCAGTACTCCCTGGGAAGATCAAATGGCCATCAGTCATGTGCATGTGATCAGAATCTGGTCAATCGTATTTTTTAAACTAAGTTAATGGCCTGAGGGTTATTGGCCAGGTGGGAGGAGGCTACTCGGGGATATTGAAGAGAGATTTTAAAAAAGAGATGGAAGGTTGTGAAACCATAGTTCAAATTGCAGGGAGCTTGGGCAAATACCACCTTTTCCTTTAAGGAATGAATGTAATTGCTTGCATTTTCCCTCTACTTCCTTCCTCTCTTTCATTGATTTTTTCTGAAGGCTAAAGTTTCAACTTTACATCCTAATTCATCTGACATAGCGTGTTTTTAAAAAACTTAGCATTGCTTACTTTGATTTTCCAGTTGTCTTTTGCTGATGGAGCTTCTGTGAAGGGCAAATTCAAAGTACAGCTGGGTGCTGCAGCACAGGAGTGGGAATGTGTGGCTGTGGTTATGAAGGAGCCTGGACAGTGATGCTGTTAGCCCCTGGTGAAGCAATGCCAGTCACACTTTGCCAGTCAAATGAAGAGGCAGCAGTAGTAAGACCAGACCAAATCAAACCAAACCAAGCAAACCCCAGGGGAATGGAGGTAGGTGAAGAGCACCAAAAATAATGTTGGCTAACAACAGTTCTAAGCATGGTACCTGTATCAATTCATTTAAGCCTTATCATGACTCTACAGGTTCAGTACTATTATTGTTATTATCCCCAACTGAGGCACAGAACAACTGTGTGACTAAGCAACTATACTCAGTGTCACACCACTCCTAAGTGATACAAGTGACATTTTAACTCAGGCAGCTGGATCTGGAGTTTGTCATCTTAACCACAACATCAGCAATTCTCAAACTTTCTGGTCTCAGGACCCCCTTACAGTCTTAAAATGTATTGAGGACTACAAAGAGTTTTGTTTATGTGGACTGTATCTGTTGATATTTATAGTAGAAATTAAGACTGAAATCTTAAAAAATAGGCAATGTGTCAGGTGTGGTGGCTCACACCTGTAATCCCAGCACTTTGGGAGGCCGAGGCGGGTGGATTATAAGGTCAGGAGTTTGAGACCAGCCTGATCAACATGGTGAAACCCCGTCTCTACTAAAAAATAGAAAAATTAGCCAGGTATGGTGGCATGCGCCTGTAATCACAGCTACTCGGGAGGCTGAGGCAGGAGAATCGCTTGAACCCAGGAGTTGGAGGTTGCAGTGAGCTGAGATCACACCATTGCACTTCAGCCTGGGTGACAAGAGCGAAACTCCGCCTTAAAAAAAAATAGTCAATATATTTAAAAGTAATAACTGACTCATAATATACTAACATAAATAACATTTAAACATGAAAATAGCTATGTTTCTCCAAGAACAAAAGGTTGACAATGGCATCGAAGAAAGAAGAAATCAAAGAATGGTATCATTCTTTAGTTTGCAAACTTCAGCACTATACTGTACCTCTTTTGGTATGACAGTGGTTAAGAAGAGAGGAAATGAGAGAGACTAAAAGGTATAAGTGATGGGAACTCAAGGCCTGTCTCAATGAGCCCCCCACACCCTTGTATAAGGAAGAAACGATAACCAAAGAATCGTCTCTGAAGTGTACAGCAGCATCTGGATTTTCATGCCTGGTTTAATCTTCAATAGATGGGATTCATTCTCTCTCTCTCTCTCTCTCTCTCTCTCTCTCTCTCTCTCTCTGTGTGTGTATAAGCATATGCACACACATTGAGATAACAATAATATGAGCATACATACACATATTTGAGGTTAGGTAAAAACTTTGTCATAAATTTATTTAAACTGGAAAGGATTTTAGAGATTATCTGACAATTCTTCTTATTTTATGGATGAATGCATCTGAGGCCAGACAGGAAAATGACTTATCGCTGGTTGAATTGCTGGTTAGTGGCCAGATTGGAGGTAGAACCCAGATCTTCTCCCTCTTCATTCCACTCATGTCCTGTCATGGAAGTTAGTCAATGTAATTATTATTATTATTGTTATAGAAATCTGTTTTCACAAGTAAGTTTGTGAATTGACAGACCATAAAATCGGTGGTAAGTTCACAGGCTTCATCAATGCCATTGTGAAAAATTGACCCTCTGTTTCCCAGATTGCAACTCCTCAAATCTTGGTTTGTTTGCTGTTTTGTTAGGATTTGTTACAACTTCTTGCATATTGCCTTTTGTTTCACAAGCAGTGCGGAAGAGAATATGGACTTGATATTGGAAAGAGGGTAAGAATATGAAACCCACAGTTCTGTGACATGAGAACACAAATTGGCCAGTCCCTGTTATCTGCAGGATATGCTTTTCTTAAGGATGAACATATTTTGGTCACAGGTTTCCAAGACAAGCACATTCCTGCCAACATGATCCCTGGACAAGCAGTCCTGGAATTTGAACTCGCTACTGGAAGAGGGTTAAGTCCAGGACACACACACACATTTCAGGGGGAGGCAAGCCATAGTTGGCTGTGTTAGCACCTCATTATACAACAGTTTCAGGATAAAGTGATTCCAGATGTGCTCTCAGCAAGTACCTAGTTTTTATATTTTTAACCCATTAGGCTAAAATCCTCTTCCAGAATTTCGGGGAAGCCAGAGTTAGTTAATTAACTAGTCATCCTAATTACTTCATAAAGTTGATTCTAAGTTGACTGTAATTTGCAGTATGTTTCAAGTTGGGGATATCAATTATAACCATATAAAACATACATATTTATACACACACACACACACACACACACACACATATATAATCACACAGACATGTCTTTGACAATGATTAGAAGTTCATTTGGAGTACTGGTTTAATGATCATTAGGTTCTTTTGACCTGGAAATTTCATTTAGAAACATTAGGAAAATACATATATAAGAAGTAGTATTCTAGTTTCTTTCTTCTCATTGATGAAGCTGCAATGATAGTCATTGTGATTCTGAAGCATAAACTTCAGAGTAAGTCCTGGTTAAAGGGCTCCCTCTCTTTTTTTAAAAAGCAAGATTTGAAATTTTTTTCTTTGTAACCTAAATTTACAATAAAGAGTTAAAGAGAAAAGATGATGAATGTTTTCCCTGATAATTCAGATTATTATTAGGAATATGGAATTTTTGGATCACTTGGCCCTAGAGGATGGAGAGTCGAAGATGAACATTTCATTTTGGTTTCAAATATTTTAAATTTGTCTGCATAAATTATATTTTCTGCTGAATACAACCGAAGTCTTCTTAGCTGGTCTTACTTGAGTTGAGAATATTGCATCCTAGTGTGCTCTTTTGATTTTGTTTTGCTCTAAAGTAAATTTTTAAAAATTTAGGTATGCTATCTGGCATCAAAGACAAAACCATTTTTTGCCAAAGGCTGTAACCTAGGGCATTATACACTAAATGGGAATATTGGCAAACACATTCTTCAGAGGTACCTGTTCTGTTGCAACTAGGGCAGTACCTACAGCAAAGCAGTCTGGGTACGATGGACTGGCTCCAGACTGCTTGGTTTCATTTCTGCTTCTGCTTTTTACTAGCTGTGTGCTTCACTCACAAATGTGAAAGGTGAATAATAACTCAGGATTTAGTTAAGTCTGAATTTGTAAAGGTAGCACTTATAACCATGCCTGGCATATGTTAAGTACTATGTAAATGTGAGCTTAAATAAACAAAGGAATCTCAGATTTTGTCTTTGTCATGTTAGAGAGGCTAACATCAAGTGATGGCTGAAGAAGCATACAACTAGTTAGATTTAAAAGAAAAATGATCTTTGGGATTAATCCTTTCTTGTGAAAAGTTTTCTAGAGCTTCCATCCAGCTGTAATCAAAAGCTGGAGGACAAGAAGGTGAGGAAAGTGTAGCAGAGTGAATGCCATTGATTAAAGAAAGGCCAGGTCCTTGCTTTTGACAATTGTTTCTATTATTTCTATTTAGAGAGAAAGACCTTTGGTGTTACCCATCAGCAGGAGATGGACTGTAGTCTGTGTGGATTGACAAACATCTGTAGTTTAACAATGTGAAGGGCTTTCTTTGCAGGAAATGAAAAAGTTGTGATTTTCCCTAAGTCATTTAGAGAGTCACTATTGAGCCAGCCAGGTTGGGCCCACTAGTCTCTACAACAGTTTTGTGACATTAGCCTTGTGCTGTTGCAGCATTTCAGACTTATGGAGCCTTTTGCTTAGAAGACCTCTCTTCCTTCTGGCTGACACAGCCGCATCCCAGGATGCAAGGCTTGGCAAGTGGCGTACAGGCTGGATTTCAGCCCTTACCACCTCCTCCCACCAGGACATGGTGCAGTATACAAATGGCACATTGAATGTGGTAGCTATAAAGACAGGTTTTTGAATTTTACTTTCTGTGCTTCAGCTCAGGAGATACGTTGTTTATTCTGTTGTTCTGTCTTAGTCAACTTCAATAGCTGGATGTGGGGAAGAGATGTTTCAGTATTTTTTGTCATTGAATCCAATGGTTGATTGCTAATTATTAGTTAAGGTAATCCACAAACATCCTGCTGACATTCAAGATTGTTTTCTATCAGAGGTTTCATGAAGCCACTTAATTTAGGGTTAAGGTCCTGCTGGACCTTATAGAAATCTAAAAGCAAGGAGAAAGGCATCAGAATATCACACCCTTTTAGCTATAAATCATATTTCTGAAATGCTGTTGCTACTTTTTTTCTACATGTTCTTGCAATTTAAGATGATGCATTTTATTTCCAGTGGTTTGCAAATTGTAACTGAAAGACAGAATGCTCGGAAAAGCCTCTGGCTAAAAACTAGTCTATTGACATAGAATCATGTCAGGAGTGGCCCCGCGAGATTTGTGGGTTTTGGCCTCTCATTTCTCATCCAGTATTTCTTTTCAGGATTATCACAGTTAAATTCCTCATTGGATATGCACTAGATTAAAATAACATTAAAGTTTGGACTTAAGCACAGCAAAAAGTCTTGATTCTTTGACATTACCTCCCAAGATTCTTCTGTTATGGTTTCAGTGGTCCTGAACTTTGGAAGATACAGATAAGATAATAACTCCACTGTCCCCTACAAGGAGGATGCCACCTGTAATAAGGCACTGAGCAGTTTTATTGTCTCAAATATATTTATTCTTATTCTTAAGAAAACTTGAAATAACTTGTGTTGTTTTGTCCTTATTTCTGTTTGTTTAGAAATCTTTTTCATTTCCCCTGCCCTGAGTCTTTTCCATTCTGAAATGAGTACAAACTGTTTTTTAGCTCACTTATGTGCTCTAGAAACACTTGTTTTGATTATTAAATTTTTATCTAACAATAAGTAACATGCACTTAATGCATTATAGTTTATAAAGCACTTTTTTCCAAATGCATTACACATTTAATATCATGATCTTTTGAGATGGATATTACAATTTTCTCCTTTTCTGCAAACTGGGAAACTAAAGCTCAGAGATCGACGTACTGTGCTACCCAAAGGATATAGGAAGAGAACCAGACTTTTTACCTTTAATTGATCAAAAAAGACATGCCAGCACAATTTCCATGTGGTTAACCTGTCCTGAAATTATAAGACATCCTTTGCTCACTTAATTACTTGTAGTGTTGTTGCCTGACTTTTCCTTAGTTCAGCTAAAGATGGGGTTCTTGTCATAGGGCCATGAAAGTTTAGGCTTGCAGATGATTTAAAGGGTGAGTAAGGCAGGGTTTTATTGGGTGAAAAGGAAAACAAGGGGAAACGGAGACTCTTAGCAAAGCGAGAGAGTGTGCTTCTTGCCCCTGGGTTCCCACCTTGCAGATTGAATCCCAGGTTTCACCCAGGAAGAGGAGGGGCCGGGCTCCTCCCTGCAGACTTCTGTGGCACCCCACCAGTGCACAGGCCAGTTGCAGTTTTGCTGGGGAGCCCTTCCCATGTGGCTGTCTCTGTGTAGTACATGTGATGTGGCCTAAATTGGAAAATATCTAAATTAGTAGCTAACTGTGAATTTGTCCTAACTTATTTAGAGAATCTTTTGAAATGATTTAAAATTCTTTGGGTTGTCAGCTCAGACTACACACACACACACACACACACACACACACACACAAACAACCCTTGAGCAAAATTAACAGTAGTGAATCTGCAGCCTTTCAAAGTAATCAGAGAACCTTTAACCCCAGCTAATTTGACATTTTCACCTTTTCTAACTTTTTTTCAGAGTGTGTTGACATTCAGGTCAATTTTGAGCTGCTTTTAAGAATACCTAGTATAGTATAGGTATTTTCATCTCAAAGAAATGACTGAATTGTTCACCATGTGGGCAAATGACAGTTTGTAAATAGGTGTCTCTAAATACAGGGTACCTAAATGCAATACAAATAGAAGTTGCATTATGTTTATCTTTTTAAACTAGAAGGTTTTGGCATAGTCCGAAGTGGTATTATAGAAGAAGCAAGGACTTTGGAATCTGAAAAGATCTGAAATTGAATCTTCACCTTAACATTTACTGCTGGTTATTACACCTTTCTTATGCATTCCACATAACTTCTCTGATCTTCAGTCTCTTCACCTGCAAATTTGGGATTATATTATCTACCTTACAACATTACTGGAAGGACCATCTGAATTAATACATGCAAGGTACCCTGCACAGTGCTTAATGCATAAAATGTGCTCAAAGTTCATGCATTTTTAGAATTTATTTGTGTATACAACTTTGTAGCCAATTAACAGAGCTCCCAAATAACAGAATGTGTATTTTCTGATTAACTTTTGTATGTAAAAATCTAGCTGCATAATCTATGGTATAAAAGACCTATGGTGACAGTAGCAGTTCAATATGCCTATTCTGAACTCTTCACAAAGAGTGAAAGGCCAAAAATAGTTAAGATAATTTTGAAGATGACCAAGGTGCAGATATATACATTAATAGATCTCAAGACTTATGATGAAGCCATCATAATCAAGGAAGGGCAATGATGGCAAAGGCGTAGACATATATGTTGATGGAACAGAAGGAATAGTTAGGAAACAGACTCACACACAAGTGGAAACTTGTTATATCTAATAGGTAATATAGGGAAAGAGTTTGATGATTCAGTAATGGATTCTGGTACAACTAGTTATTCACATGTGAAAAAGTAAAATGACATCCCTATATCATGCCATGTACAAAAATCAATCACAGGTAGGCTGAAGACCTAAATGTGAAAAGTGCAATTTTTAAACATCTAAAAGGAAATATTTTATCGCCTTGGGATACCTAAGGATTTCTTAAACAATGTACAAAAACATAAACATTAAAGAAAAAGGTGGATAAACTTGACTATGTTAAAATTAGAAATTTCTGAAATTAAACAATACCTAAACAAGTGAAAAGTGAGTGAGAAAGAGATTTAAACATATAAAAAATTTTATACATAGTGTATATACAGAACCCCCATAAATCGATAAAAAGACAACTCAATAGAAAAATAGTAAAGGATATGGACAGGCAGTGGACAGAAAAGAAAACCTGAATGACCAATAACCATATGAAAATAGTGATCAGGGAAACACAAAATTAAAACTACCAGAAAGTAGGATTTTACATTGACCAGAGATCAAGTGTGGTTGAGGATGTATAGTAAAGACATTTTATGCACAGCTCATGGGAGAATTTCACTGACATCACCACTTTGGAAAACAATTCAACAAAATCTAGTACAGTTGAAGATGAGCATGCCGTATCACTTGCACCTAAACTGTTGAGTCTAATCCTTACAGATAGTCTCCCAGTACCTGCCACAGTTCCTTGTGCCAAGTAAGAGCTCAGTAAATAGATGTTACAAAAAGAAAAGGATGAGAAAAAGGGAGAAAGGATGGAAGTAAGGAAAGAAGGAGAGAAGGAGGGAGGGAGGGAAGGATGGAAGATAGAAAGGCTAGATATAAGAATATTTGTGTCATTGGCTTCTTTTTGCTTGGTTTTGGGTGTTGTGTTGTGGGACTGCTACTTTCTTGTCTGTATGATCTCAAACCATGCCAAAGGTTTGTCGACTCCAGTGGAACTTTGGGAATCTTAGAAGATTTACCTCTACCTCTCAGATTTTACTGTGAATGGCAGTAAGGATTTTAATAACTGACGAATACATTCTGTAAATGCATTTCCTTACAGAATTCACAGTGGTACTTCTTTAAATAGTAAGCTCTGATTGCATATTTGTAGTGAATCTGTGTAATGTATAAAATGAGATGTACCAGTATATTATGGGTACTGTAAAATATTAGGTATTACTGGACCTTTACAATTCTATTGGCAAAGAAAGGTGAGGGCTGATGCCCTGAAAAGATAAAATTTCTTTTTCAGGCATGTGAGTAATCAAAAAGTATTTCACTGGTTTGTGAAGAAATGGGTATTCTTTTTAAATAGTAAATATTCATAGGCACTAAGCCAATTTTTAAAATAACACATATTCCCTAGAGCATAGAAAACATGGCAGCTCTTCCCATAGCTGGAAGCATGTGTGGTTACCCTGGCAACAGCAATTTAGTTCCTGCTTCCAAGTACCACCTGGTGATTTCAAATCTAACATCTGTGCAGCATCTACATTTCCATTGAGGAAATAAAATGCATTCATGCATCATCTCATGGAGAATGTAAGAAGAAACGAGCTTACAAATTTGGGGAAGGAGGGAAAGAAATAGAGCTACATGCCAGCAAAGCCAATTGAGGTTTAAAAGCCCTAACTGCAATTTTGGAAGTGTTCCTGAAACAGCTAAGTCCACTGCATTAGGGATATGGGATCACAGGCCGATTTCCCATCAGAACTATAACGTACACATAGGCTCAGTAGCCTAAGAACATTTTGTTATCCCATACTCAGAATGTGTATTTGCAAGTGGAAATTGGCACTGTTCATCCTAAAAGGCATTTTAACAAAATGGTTGTGCCCCTATCACTGTGAGAGGTAGAGAAACACGAAGGAAACAGTGTCCTCAGTTTCCTGCTTGTTTCTCAGTGCTCCTAGTTTTACCCAAAGTTTTGGAAACTTCCTTAGATCTAGTCATTTTTAAAAAGCCAGATCCTTTGATAATTTCCAGTAGAATGAGTTTTTAGGTAGTCAAGTGCTGTGGGGAGGAATAACGTTGCTGGGCTGTAAGGAGGATAATGGGCTAGGGAATAATTTTCCTCTCATAAGATAGAGACTATGAATAAACAGTTTAAGGTATATATTTAAAGTTTTTACTTTCCATTTTTCTCTTTTATTATTGTGATTTATATGTATATTATTAAAAGTTTAGAATAGAGGAAATATATAACAGCAAAATCACTGAAGATGCTGATATTATTAATATATTGGGAGATTTCTTTTAATCTTGTTTATGTATTTTTTTAACCTTTATGGATTTTAAAAGAGCCACTCTTATCTATCGACATCACAATTGATTTTCTGCAGTACTAATTATGGTCTTTACTGCTTCAAAGGAGAACTTTAATTCTGGTACGGCATTTTGTGTTTCCTTATATTTTTTTCTTATTCCAGTGGCTTCATGTTCTTTTCTGTTTTCATTTTAACCTATTCCTTCTTGAAGTTTTTTCGTCTTACTCATAGAGATTGTGTTTTCATACACCTCTGTTTAGGGCACCAAACAGATGTTACTGAAAAGTTTCTATGGTATTGTAGAATCTCTTCAGAGATACTGTATTGGCTTTGTCCTGTGTTATCTTTGGACAGGGAGTGGTCTTTCCAGCCTAATATAAATAGGGTGTACAGAATGTCCCTAGCACTGACCACTTGTATTCTGAGAACTTCTCCTTCTCTGAAGCAAACATTGAAGGCTGGTTATGTGCCCAGCCTCCATTCAGTTTCTAAGGTTTAGCATTCCTTCCCTAGATCACGCCATAAATACTTGGCTTCCTACTATGTGCCAGATACTGTTATAGGCTCTGGCAATATGGCAGTGAACAAACCCAGCTTACATAAAATAAGTAAACCTATGATTATATAACATAGATTTTAATATGAAGCTTCTGGTAAGGGACATAGGAGGGAGGCTAGGGAGATGGTTATTAAATATAGGATGTTAGGAAAAGACCCACAGACCAAAAGGTAAGATTTGAACTAACAGAATTGAGGGAGTGAGTTCTGTGGTTATCTAGAGGAAGATAATTCCTAGAAAAGAAATCAAAGAAAGCTTTTTAAGACATTCTAAGGCTTTGGCTTTTATTCAGAGTGAGATGAGACAACATTTTAGGGTTCTGAACAGAGTGATGGCTCAGATGCTGAGTGGTTTAAGAAAGAGGAAGTGATCAAGCGTGCCAGGTACTGCTGACAGGGTGAGGGAGAGGAGGGCTGAGAACTCACTGTTGGATGTAGCAATAGAGATGTCACTGGTAACTTTGACAAGAACTATTTTGATGAAGTAATGAGGATGAAAGCTGTTTGGAATGGATTCCAGAAGGAATGGGAGTAGTTGGACTGGAGGCAGAGTAGAGACTGCATGTTAGAGGAGTTTTACTCTAAAAAGGAAGAGATATAGGGTGGTAGCTGCAGGAGGATGTGGAGCCAGGAGAGTTTTAAAAAATATTTTAAGTGAAAGAAATTTAAAAAAAAAGAGAAAATTTGACAGCACATTTGTATGCTGGGAATGATCCAGTAGTGAATAACAACTTGATGGTACAAGAGCAAGTGGACAATTGTTGGAGCAATGCCTTTAAGTAGATGAGAAGGATGGGCTCCAGTGCACAAAGGGCAGGATGGGTCTTAGCTAGGAGCCTGAGCTGTACTGGCTACAGGAGACAGGCTGGGTGTTTGGACACTGAGACATATACATGGGTGGGAGCATAGGTGCCCACTCAGGTGGCTCATTGGGCCTCTTGTCGCAGTTAGTATATTTGACAGATGAAGGTGTAGTCTGTAGTTCTCGTGCTATGTGCACCAGGGTGCTGCATGAAAGGCCATACCTCTCACTCTCCCCTCTTGGGCACAAACAGACGTGGGCTCTTCCCAGGCCTCTCTTCTTGTCCTCACCACTTTCTTTTGGTAATATAGCATTGCATTTTTGTCCATTCTGCAGTAGAAAAAATCTTTAACTGAGACTGGCATAGCCATTAACATAAGGTCACACACTGATAAATGTTAGGTCAGAGAAATGAGTAGACATTTTGACTGTTTCTGGGTTCTTTATCAGGTTAGACCAAGGAAACAGGAAAGTTTTTCTTCTGAAGAATCTGGAATTTGTTGTCACCTTGAAAATGATTGTGTGAATGCACAGTCTATTCAGGTGCATAGGGGCGCCTTTACCAGATGGAGGGGAGTTCCAGGTGTGTACAATGTACAGATGGCCTTTGCCGCATTTGCTGAGAAGGGGCTTGGAGCATTGGGGAGCCTCCACCCCTCATTACAGCCTTTGAGGGGCTGCACTCTGACCACATTTTCCTGCCTGCTCATCTTCCTTCATCTTTAAGTCAGCTTTTTTCCTTTTGCTTATTATATTGAGGAGAAGCAGGGTTTATGTGCACATTCAGTTGCCCCTAATCAGAGACTTTTGTACTTGGAAAAATCTATTGTAGGACTTCTGGTCTAATCCTCTCTGTATCTACTCCACCTTCTTCAGTTGCCTATGTTGGCATCTTAGGCACTATCTACTATCTACTTCTAGTACTTTCTACCCTTAAAACAGGAAAGCATACACACGCACATGTGGGAGTGCATGCGCGCACACACACACACATGTAGAGCTGCTTTGTTCTCTTTTGGAAAGAGTTTTAAGAGAAAAATTGTGAGGGTTTAGCCTGAAAACAACTCTCCCTGCTGTTTCAAGGGCTGTCATTGCAATCATTATTTGGGCCACTGGAGGCGGGGCTTTGGCGTGCATCTCACAGTCACTCTATGATGCATTTCCCTCAAAATCTGCTACTTTATATTAAGTGAGCTGTACACTCCAAGTGGTAGGTGTTTTCTATTACACATGCATAGTGTATTAAGTCTCTGTAGATGATTGTCATGTCATGGCTAACCAGTCTGAACTCCTAATTATAATGAGGCATTATTAAAAAGATTCAGAGATATAGATGGATGAAAATGGTGTTTCACATATTGAAATAGGACTCACTTAACCAAAGAATATATTTAGATGAATCTTAAACTTGACTTAAAAACAGAAGTTGAGGTTAAAAAGAATTTAGAAAAAATAAGTTTTAGAGTGTTTGATAATGTATATATAAAATATTTTCAAAGCCGTGACACGGACGCTCTTATAGCTCAGAAGCACGCCTACTAGAACACATCTTGGAATGAGAGATGTTGAATTCTATCGCCTCCCAGAAAGTTTTGCAGGGTTTCTCACTTGAATTTGCTTCCCTTTGCAACCTCTTGTTCTGAAGGCTCCCTTCCTATAAGAACGGAAATTATGGATGTTATGAGAATCAATTATTTTGAAGAGAATGAGAAGATGACTTTGTTAACGTTTCCATATATGTTGATTGTGTGTGTGGTGGGGTGGGGGCTGGGGTGGAGGCTTAAGGCAAAAGCTAGAATTAGTCATATGAATTATGGGCTTGTTTGGCGACTGGGCCACTCCTGCTCCCAATCCGTGCCAGTAAATCCTGCAGACAGCTTCAACACCACTACTCTGTTTCTATCCCACTCATATAAAATTCCATGCCAAGGTACAAACCACAATCCTCCCTTTCTTGATTTTTCATGCAAAAACTATTTTAGAATAAATTTAAATGTCAAACCTTGAAGAACTTTGAACAGAGGAGGCTTCAGCTCATTTAGTTCACAGGATAGCTAAAAAATTTAAAAAAAATTAGGATGAAAGTACTACCATTTTAGAGGCCTGTATTTTTTACTGAATTTCAGTTCCAGAGGAAGACAAAATTGCTAAGTTGGAAGGATAGGATAAAAGAAGAAACAGTGAGAAAAGCATAAATGTCAACAGCAGCACTTTCATGCTCAGGAGAAGCCCAGAGGCCCCATGTGTGAATAACATTGCAATGGCTGCTTTATGCAGTATGTAAATAAACACAATCCCCACACCGTTTAAAATATTCAACATTGACCTAAACAGGCATAGACATAAAATGCCATTCCAGACAGATGTTTGTGAATATACACACAGAACACATTGCAGGAAGAACTTGGTGCCTTTTTCCAAATATTTTATTATGCACACATTTCAGATTAGAAACACACTCAGTTTTCATAGTCTGAGCAATGGAAAACATTTTTAATCAGTCCTAGACAGCAGGAAAAATTCCTGCAGGAGTTCTACAAGGTTTATTCTTCATTTAACAGATGTTTATTGATAATAGAAGGCAGGAAGCTATATGGCATGTCTCTGGCTTCAAAGAGTTTAAAATGTGGGTAGAGACCTTTAGGGGAGTTTGGTCATCAGGGAATTAGAGATAACTTTCGTACAGCTGTGTGAGAAAAGTATAAAATCATAATGAACGAGGAGGCCACAGTTATGATTCCAAAATGACAGACTAAAAAAGAACATCCAGGCAAGAACCAAGAACCAACAATGCCATGCGTTAATTGTTCTAGTGTCTCCTATGTCGAAGAATGTGTTTCAATGGACTTCTTTGATAATCTAATGGAAGTTATGGGCCCGGTATATCTGTATATCCTCATACATTCACACAAAATGTCAAGAATTTCATGTTCTGGACAATGTCTGAGTCCATGGGCTTTGTATTTTAAATATTGTATAGTTACATCTACCATAGTTAATGTGTTATAACTATTTATATTCCCCTCAGCTCCACTAGAGTACAAGCACTTCTAGCACAGGAGTGCATTATATTCTATATTTTATCTACACCCTTTTCTGTTTTTCATTGTGCCTGATGCATAGACGGTAGTAAAAATACTGATCACCCACTTGCCTACCTACTTCAGTGTTCAGGTGTTAGGTTAATGCAGCATCTTGCAAATATCAGTCATTTGAGTAACACCCTCACAATTTTTGCAGTAGTTGTTTACCACCTGTATTACTTTACAAGATAATGGTTTTTGGTGATAGACAGCATTAAATACTATAAAATTTCTGAGTTGAGCATGTTATTTCCCTTCCATTTCATTTTAGTTTAACTCACACCGAGGAGGCAGTCCTAATTTAATTCTGGTGTATCTTTAATATCTCTCTAACATTTGGGCATCTTCCTTTGGAACAAACAGAGAGGCTATTGTAGGCAACAGTATCTGGCTAGAAGTGAATAACATTGCTTTGTTTCTTCTTTTATTGTAGTTAGTTTTATGCAAAGTAATAGTAATTTTCTATTTATAGAAGTGACAATTTTTTTTTTAACACAGACTTAGGTTTTTAAAAAGAGTTTTAAAGAAAAGCTTCACATCAGCTATCTATTGCTGTGTGAACTACTTCCAAAACATACTGGTTTAAAAAACAATGACTTATTTGGATTCTGTGGGTTGGCTGGGCTCTGCTAGGCAATTCTTCTCTCCATGAGGTCTGCTGGGAGCATTCCTGTGGCTTGAGAGTTTGGTTGAGGCTGGAAGGACCAAGATAGCTTTATTCATTGCTGTGGTCTGAATGTTAGTATCTTCTCAAAATTCAAATGTTGGAACTGAAGACTCAATGTAAGATTAAGAGGTGAGATTTTTAGGAGGTGATTAGGTCATGAGGGTTCTGCCTCATGAATGAAATTAGTGCTCTTATAAAAGAGGTTTGAGGGAGGCTGTTTGCCCCTTCTGCCATGTGAAGATGCAGCAGGAAGGCTCTATTTATGAAGCAGAGCAAGTCCTCACCAAATCTTCTGGTACCTTGATCTTGGACTTCCCTGCCTTTAGAACTAGGACCAATAGATTTCTGTTGTTTATAAATTACTAAGTCTAAAGTATTTTGTTCCAGCAGCCTGAATGGACTAAGACACTCATACGTCTGGCAACCAAGCTGGGGTGGCCAGAATGACTTCAGCTGGTCAAGCCTCTCCATATTTAGTGGTATCTTGTCACTTCTTAGTGATGAGAGACCACATGGAGCTTTTTAACATGACGGCTGGATACAAAGACAGTAAAAAAGAAAACTGCAAAGTCTTTTAAGACCCAGACCTAGAAGTCACAATGCATCACTACTGCTACATTTTATTGGTCAAATCAAGTGACAAAACAAGTCCAGATTCAAGGGGAGGAGAAATAGACTCCACACCTTTTTGGGGGGTTATTGGCACATATGTTCAGAAATGGGAAGAATCTTTGGTAAAGATTTTACAAACAATCAACACAAATGGTTAAATAAATAATAGGACAGGTTGTAGCAGATATGGCAAAAATTGTGAGAGTGATATTCAAATGACTATTTGGGAGATGCTGTCTTAACTTAACGTCTAAATATTGCAGTAGACAGTCAATCAGTTGATGATTTTTAGTACTTCGTACATACTAAGCACAGTGCTATACACAAAGGGGTTTTATGAAATAGATAACATGATATAAACTGGTCCTAGAACTTCTTACATTCTAGTGAGGAAGACAGGATATAAATAAATATAACACAATAGCCATGATGCATGTTACACTAATGGGTTTGAAATATAGAGTGCTGTCATTTTATGTAAAGCTATGAGTGTAAATGGACTTTCTTGGGCCCATGATTTGTAGCAGATCTCAAAAAAGTGTGAAATCCTAAAAGGACCTAAAAAAACTGAAGAGACACAATGGTGTGAAGCACAGAAATCAAAGCTACTAACAGTAATAGTAAAGAAAAGTTTTCACAGAAGTGGTAACATTTAAAGGTAAGAAAGAGGAAGGATTGAGGAGGAAGAATTGGCACGAGGTGAAAGCCAGTCAGATGTGGGGAGGTGAGATATATGTAGAGGAAGGAGATGAAGAATTAGGAATGTGGGGGAATTGAAGAAAAGAAAAGAGGAGCAGTTAATTAAAGGATGATAATTTTCTAGCTGGGGAAAATGGTAGATGGTAGAAAATATAGGAGGAAGATGGGTTTTCTAAGAACAGCTTTCCAGAATTCAGGTTTGTCCAAGCGATGGAGCGATTTGTCCAAGTGTCCAAGTGATTGAGATGCCAATGTGATAAACCAACAGACAACTGGACATGCAGGTCTGGAACCGGCCTACCTTGTGCCAGGCACCTTTATAGGAATAGCATATAAAGCTGTGAATATTCTAAGATATTCACATTCTAGTGAATGTGAATACAAAATACAAATGTTATCAGAATCCTTATATTTCAGTGTGGTTGGCAGGGAGTGAGAGGCAGAGACAATTAGTGTGTAAAAAAGTTAATTTTACATTTTGCCCAATGTTAAATGCTAAGAATAAAGTTAATCTAATTAATCAGATAGAGAGGGTTGGGGAACCTATTTTATCTAGAGTAGTATGGAAACTGAAGGTAGCTTTTTGAACTACAACTTAAAGCTGAGAAGGAGGCTGGGCCTCTTTAGCTTGATAAGGTAGGACAATTGTACCAGCAAGAGATTAACCTTTGTAATTTAAGCTGGTGTCCCTGAGAGACCACATAATTATGAGGAACTCTTCCCCCAACACCTCCACCCACAGACATCTTAATCTTCCCCATCTAGCAACAGAACCATGTGGGGCAGATAATGACTATAAATAAAAATCCATTCATGTGGCCAGGACACCAGAGGAGTGGAAACTTTAGGGAGACAGAAACTATGAGAGATAGGGACAGAATGTAAGGAAGAAAATGGCAGGGGGAAGTCACTCACTGACCACTGATGGGATGGACATATGGAGCCCCCAAAAGTCTGGGGTTGAGCCCCACTCCCATAGTTAGTACTGAGGAATGAGCTAATTAGTCTAGAAATGACACTCTCAATTCCTCACCACACTTTGGATATTGTACACGATGGATTACATCACTGTCTAGATGGGTTACCTCACTTGAACTTGAGTGAGGAGACTTCAGTCAACTTGAAACTGTACAATATCCTGGGTTTTAGGTATACCCATTTGAGGTTGTGATAGGACACCATCTTCCCTTCCCACCCACTTGCACATGTCTGGACCCCTCCAGCGGGGAAGATAGTGGAGAACAGAGTTGTCTCTTGACCAATATACCACCAGGAAGACTTCATCTCCTGACATTTCCACTTCACCCATACTAAGGTAAAGGTATTCAGTTTTTAAATACATTATTATAATATTATTCTGATTTTCCAGTTTCTTATGAATGTATCTGCCCTCACCCCATGAAGAATGTGCACAGTGTTAAGTAAATCATTCTGTTTCAGTGATTCTGACCACATTTACCTTGACTGGTACCATGATGTCTGTCTAGATTTAAATTGAACGAGGCTAAATTAGTTCATGATATATGTTGATATTATAGCATCTCATAAAATAAAACCTTAATTGATTGGAACATATTATCATTTTAGGTAAAGCTTGTAAGGGTGTCAAGTATTGGGCAAAAAAATAATTTAAATGATTGGATCTATTATCTTTTTTTAACCTTAAGTAAAATATTAGTTCATCAGCACAGCCTTTGAATATTACTGAATACTGTGGGCAGAAGTGAACGATGTGGTAGCTTACTTTACATAGCTCTATACCTCTTTCAGAGAGAAGAGGTTTGGGTTTGGGAATATTTTAGACCGTTATTTTTCTGCCATTTCCTGTTGTCACTCTGATTCAATTTGTAACTGGGGTGATATTCAAAATACATATGTTATCAGAGAGGAATTAATTCCTTCTACACAGGCACTCAAAAGGACTCTAAAATGCTAAAAAGTACATACTAAGGAAAAGTTGGAGAAAATTCAGGACTGGTAGTCTGGTGCTTTAGCCCATTGTTTGTGACCTTGACTATTTCAGTTATGAAGTAGATCCATCGAATCAAATAACTGATATGTTTATGATTCTTAGTCACGTTTGGTAGTTATTTATACAAGTGTCCTTGTATATGACAAGGACACTTTCCATATACAACGCCTCCTGTCAAGAGAAAATGAAAACCTTCCAATAGAGTCTCAGAGCACTGGCAGGAGGCCTTGTGAAGTCCAATGGGGCTCTTAAAATGGGGATCTGAACCATCCACTCCAAACTTAGTAGAGTGAAAAGATAAGGGAAAGACAGTAGTATTGGGATGCCTTGTGTTGGTGAGAGAGAACACTACTACTACCAGCAGTAATAATAATACACACGGTGGTTAGCAATTGCCTAGTGTTCCCTGTACTCTGGGACTGTTCTAACATTTTCCATGCATTAACTAATTCATTCCTTGCATCAGCAATCAATGTCATTACTATGCTGTTTTTACAGGTGAGGAAACTGAGGCCCAGAGAGATCACACATCTACTAAGTGGAGAAGCTAGGATAGGAGTGGGTGCTGACAGGTGAATAATACTGATTGTAAAAGTGAGAAAGATAAGATTTTTCTATAAGTGAGAAAAATCACTTGAGAGAAAGCTACTCCCCCGCTGAAGCCAATGTTAACCCTGAGAAGGACAGATGCCAACCTGCCAGCCCCAGGCCTTGCAGCTTCCAGGGCTGGGCCCCCAACTCTGACAAGGGGCTCCTAACTAGGATAAAGTCTTCTGGGGCTGCTCCTGATTCTCCTCTCATCTCCAGCTTCACACATCCCAGAATTAGAAAATGTTTGAGCTGGAAGGATGCCTAGGGATACACTGAACTCCCTATTTTACAGAAAGGGCCCCAAAGCAGTGCATAACATTACAGGGATTTTAAAAAATTCATTTGGTCCTGGGAAAGGAGACTTTTTCAGGAGGAGTTGTGATAAACTGAGCAAGCCTCTGGAGCCTAGTTTATTTGTACCTCTTTTCCTTGATGGACAGGAATCACAAGGTTAAGAGTTAAGGTAAAAGGAAAGAGATACTACTAAGTTTTATGGAGAAACGTGTGAATAGGAAGGAGACCTTCAAGCAGGATTTATTTATACTTCTGTAGGGACTGTATGGATCTGTGTTTATGGGTAGGGAGCATCAGGAACTGTGAAGTTTCAATTTCTTTAATGTTCTTAGTTGGTGTCCAGGAGGATTCATTATTTTAGTTTTCATAATGATGAAATTAGGAAAAGTCAGAAACATCAGAATATCTCATTTGCTCCCAGACATTCTTGTGCCCACCTCTTTATGAGCATGGCTGTCCTAGGCATTCCTTGATGTTCCACATTTTGGCTATGGGAGCATGACTATGCCCTGGATCCCTGGTGTGAACTGGGCTCCACGCAGGAGAGAAGGCAGTTTCCATTGCTGCTGGGTTTCATCTCAGCCCTGTCATTACTGTGCCCAGGAAATCACTCCCTTTGCCACCTCCTAATTATGCCTCTGGGTGCTTTATGGTAAGGGTGACATTTTTCTCTTGACAGGCAGTGTTATAGTATAGAACTGTCCTTGTCACTCTTTACTGCTTTTAATAACCACAAAATCTCTTACAAGATGTCTGGAGCTTCATAAACATATGTTTTTGGCACTCTTTTATCCGTCCTGAAATGGTCAAGGTCATAATGTGCCAGAGGAAGGAAGACAGTGAACACACTATTATAAATAGATGTGTAGCTTGAAAATGACCCTTTCAGACATGGGGACATTAGTTGGCAATAAGGAAGGAAATGTTGAAATGTAATAATAATTTTATTTTGTTTAGGAAAGTCTCTAGGTGTATGCCAAATGCTTGCTATTGTGCTTAATCTGATTGGCATTTTAGCGTGTCAGAGGTTTAAACATGTATTATAGTTATTTCACTACAATTGAAAGTGAATTAGAAGATATGAATGAAGCAAAAATGCAGTTTGAATAGTCAAAAATTAGCATATTGTACATAATTTTATCTTAAGAAATCTAAATGACACATGTAAGAGCAGTGTACCTTGCATTTGTCATTCTGAATTTTTAAAAATGTAAGCATGGGGTATCATTTTAGGTAGTACTGAATCCCATTTCTTTTTCTCTTGCTCTCTCATTCATGCTCAACAGATATATTTTAATAATGAAACATCTAAAAGGTATATGAGCTTTGATATTTGGTGCTCACAAATGTCCCCATGACATTGGTTTAGATCTGCCAGTATATGGGTGGATGTTTTGTGTTTATTGTATCTTAGAACTCCTAGTATCTGGTGAGAGAGAAAAGCATTGAAAACAGTATCACGCTCAACAGCAACATCAAAAGCGATGACAATAACATTAATTGGTGTGTCCATATATGTTAATGTTAACCCCTTCAATACCTTGTTTAGGCAGATATTATTATAGTAGTAGAAAGGGTCAAGAGTTAAGGAATTGAGGTTAAACCTTGGGAAAGTTAACTCCTCAGAATTGCAATTTCTTCATCTGTAAAGGAGGACTACACTTGCAATAGTAATAATCATGAATACTGTCTATTACATAAATAATGCATGTAAAGCACTTTGCACAGTGCCTCTTTTATGATTACTAGCTGTTACCATCATCATCATCCTCACCACCATTTATTAGATGAAGAAGCCTGGCTCAGAGATTAATAAAGCTCTGAAATGAAAAGCAGGAGTTGGCCAGGCGTGATGGCTCATGCCTGTAATCCTAGCACTTTGGGAGACTGAGGTGGGGGGATTGCTGGAGGTCAGGAGTTTGAGACCAGCCTGGGCAACACAGTGAAACCCCATTTCTACTAAAATGCAGGAAATTAGCTGGGTGTGGTGGCATGCACCTGTAATCCCAGGTACTCCAGGAGGCTGAGGCAGGAGAATTGCTTGAACCTGGGAGGCGGAGGTTTCAGTGAGCCGAGATTGTGCCACTGCACTCCAGCTGAGGCAACAGAGTGGGAGTCTATCTCAAAAAAAAAAAAAAAAAAAAAAAAAGTAGGTGTTGAGTAAGGAGTTACCTGACTCCTAAACTCTTGCTGCTGTTGACATCCCACCACCTTATTGCATTAGGGAATACTGCTTTATGAGAAAGGCGGGTGTTAGAGTGAGGTTTAATCTTCAGGCTAGGAAGCTAATTCTAATTTTAGGAAGAGGTGACAAGGACGTGATGAAAAGCAATTATTTATAGTCAGGCCATAAGGGCCTTGGATTTTGCCTCTGATTGGAACTTGTCTCCTTCCGCATTCCTGCCTTCTCCCACTGGTGTCCTTTGCATGCGTCATGATTTCCCAATGCTAGGAAAATGTTTAATTGGGTAATTACCCAGGCTCTGTTCTCTGAACTTGCTTAATTCCCTGGGTAACAAAAAGAAGGAAAGAGGGGTAACTTACCAGACGGATATCTACCCCCTTTTTAAAAAAATGCTATGTAGACCTGGATGCTTAGCTTGTCTGTGCAACCCTAGTCAATCTGCACAGCTTCATTTATACCATTTTTTGGAAGAGGCAAAATAAGTTCTATTCTCAAATCAGAGTCACTACAGGTGGAAACAACATTCATAAATAGTTCCTCTGGTTTTATATCTATTCAGTTACTTTTGTGCTAAAGAGTAGGCATTTGAGTTAACTATAACTTATTGCATATTTCTAAGTAAAGATTGGAATTGAAATGTTCCTAACACAAAGTAATGATAAATGCTTGAGGTGATGAATATACCAATTACCCTGATTTGATCATTATGCATTGTAAGTTATCAAAACTTTACATGTACCCTATAAATATGTACAACTATTTTGTATATATAAAAATTAAATAAAAATATACTGAGCCAAAAAATAAAGAAAAAATATTTGTACTGTGCAACTCCCCACCCCTTGCAAAAACTTGAGAGGAATGATACTCTTTGGGCTTGATGATTCCTTTACATGACGTCCAGTAAAACTTAATTTGCTCTCTTGTCTAAGTGTTCTTAGAAAAAAATTTCTTTGTAGTATAATTTCCTGGTAGGGATTAGTGAAACTATATCCTTATTGGCATTTAGTTGCTTTTCTCTCTGTATCTCTATCTCTTGCACTCCTTGTGCAGAGCACTACTCAGTAAATATCAGAGCACTTAGACAAGTTGATTACTCTATACTAATTTGAATTAAACCTTTTTGCTGCCACTACCTGGCAAATGAATGAAAACGAGAAGGGAGCAGAAATAACTTTACCAATTCTGGCATCTTTGGCAGTCACTGACATAACCATAGGGTGTGAAAGGGGTGGAAAGGGAGAAAAAAGGATTAAAGAGCAGAAAAATATAGAAAGCAACTGAAGATAATAAAAGAGTGGGCTAGGATAGGGAATATATTTTACATCACCAATTATTTCTGGTACAACCGTCTTGAGCCAGTATGTCCCACTATTACCCCAGCCACAGGTATCTTTGGTTTTGTTTTTTTGTTTTGTTTTGTTTTTTAGCTTAATCAAGATAATGAATTTCAGTGGGCTTTCAAATCAGAAAAACAATGAGACTGAAAATATTTAGGCAGTGAAAAATGTGTCACTATTTTTTCTTCCTATAGCCAAGTCAAGAGTTCCAGTAGGAACATGGAGCCTGAGCTGGTAAATTTGAATATTTGAACTTTCAGGCTCAGAACAATGGTTAGTGGTTATTGGGAAAGGAATAGCAGAAGGCAGAATCAATTATGCAGTGAGGGGTAATTATGCAACAGGTCTTATGTCAGTTTGGGAGAGCTGTACACATTTTATCCAGAGCAAGGCTGGGTTAGACCTAGCACTGCATAGGTATATGTAAATTACCCAATTTACTTCCATAAGTAGAGTTTTTGCCTGAGCACTGCTGTGAAAGAAATGATTTTACATTTTCCGTTCTCATAAACTTTTCTTACTTCTTTTTTTCTCCTCTGTTGTCTTCTTGGATTAACAGAAAGCAAGAAGGAGAACAGAACAAAGGGAATACTTGGTCTTTAAAAGAATAAGCTATTTCCTATAGGCAGGCAACAAACTGTTAGCCTGTGTTTTTTTCACCCTAGAAAGAAAGAAGTTCTCAGACTTCTGCCACTCATGATTTTGTTAGCAATACTTTTATTTAAATTCAATTCAGTTTCTAAATTATCATGACTTTAATAAAGAGTCTGCATTGGGGCTCTTAAGCTTTATGGTAAATGGAGGTACTTTATGTCATAGAGTTTACAGAATTTAAGCGTCAATTGGATGAGGTCCGTGTGTTTCCATTCTAGAGACATCTCCAAAGAGAAAAGAGGGTATATGAAAAGAAAGAGGAAAAAATAATGAGCAATAATGACTGAAGTTAAGAGGAAACATTTTTTTAAAAAGTGAAACACTAATGACAACTGATAGATTTGATTTTTATTTTAGTGAAAAGTCCATGAACTGCTTCTTAATCTCAAAGGATAGTACAATTCATCTGGATTGTCTTGCATACGCAGTGATGTTCCACTCTGGTCTACTGCTAGCATTTTGGTGCCAACTTCATTCCTGGATGGTGGGGATGATGAGCAATGCAGCATTCCACTCCTGTTCCCAGTGTGGTCCATAGGTGAGCACTTTCTGTCATTCAGTTTCCAGTTTGCTTGAAATAGTTTTATTTACTCTAAACGAGGATGGTGCTGTGTTGCCAGTGACAGGCTCTTCACCTCCATCATCACAGAAAATGTCAGTGTAGAATTAGAGAATTAAAAACTAACAGGTAGAAGTCCAAGCCAGTGGCCTGCATGGATAGCAGTGCAAAAATTTTAACTTTATTAACTTTGAGTGTGCCTTGTATTTCCAGACTTTTGTTAATGTGGTACAGAGCTACTTATAAGCAAGGCTCATTTTCTCTATACTTAAGAGGCAACCCTAGTATTTTATTATAGTAGTTTAGTTTCAGCATTTAAAAAAAAATCCTTCCATATTTTCTGTTACCCAGTTTGCTAAAGAGTAGCACAATTGGTACTAAAGTTCAGTGAACTAGTCCAAAGTTTCAGTTCACCTCATGTTTATTGCCTCTTTTTATTGTGTGTCAACACTGGGGTTATAAAGATGACAAAAGTGTAGTTCCTGACCTCCCTCATCAAGTTCATAGTTTATCAAAGAGAGACAAACAAAAGAAGAGACAGCCCAAGTTGAGACATTGTCTAGGCTTCATAGTAATTTTGGAAGAAACAAATCAAGTGCTAGATTTATTGAATAGTACTAACAATCCATTTTGGCAAGAAAGAGAGAGATGGAAAGCCACAGGAGTAAGTGGGAGGGGGAAATTTGGTGGTGGGTACTGTGTTAGAATTATAGGGGAGTGAAGTTTTTTAGCATAATTTTTTTTGCCTTTAACTTTGTATATAGGAAAATTTCAGACTTACAGAAAAGTGACAAAAATAGTACAGTGGATACCCATATCCCCTTTATGTAGCTTCAGCAATTGTTAACCTTTACTTAACGTTCATTTGCACTATCTCTGGGTATACTTTTTTGAACCATGACAGTAAGTTGCAGACATCATAACTTTCACTACTCAATTGTTTAACAGGCATCATCACACTTATAAAATAAATAATAATTCTATAATATCATCTAATACAGAATCCAGATTTGGATTTCTCTTATTGGTCCAAATATATCTTTTATAGGTTTTTTCCCCACCCCATTCATGATTTGATCAGTATTCTTACATTGTATTTAGTTGTTGTGTCTCTTAGTCTTTTTGGATTTGTGATTTTTTTTTTTTTTGCTTTGTTTTATAACATTAGATTTTTGTAGTCTAGGCTGGTTATATTGAAGAATGCCCCGTATATTTGAATCATCTGATTATATCTTCATGGATAGAGTCAGGTTAAACATTTTTGGCAGGAATCCCACAGATAAATGTTGTACTACAACAGCTGTAAATGTAATATTTATGGACTTCATGGGTATATGTGTGTATATCTATGTCTTCTACTGGGGAAACGGTTTTAGTTCTTACCTAATTTCTAAGGTTTCTATGAGACCCCCAAAGGTTAAGAATTAGAGTAGAAATGGAGTCAGTTGTTATTAGTGGGTTGTAAGTAGATATTCAGTCTACACTTATATCTTAAATCATTAGATTTTATGTAGTTTCAAACATGGCACTTTTACTGGTAGGTTTTAAAAAATAATTCATATACATGATAACATTCAAATAATACAAAAATATTAGAGTGTAAAATGTCCTCTGACTCCAGTTCTCCAGATTCCTTGTCCTTCATGGCAAAAATAACCTATATTTCCAGTTTCTTGAGTGCATCTCCAGAAAAATCTGTGTATGGGTGAGTATATTTGTGGATATGTGTTCTTTTATTTATTTATTTTACACGAACAAGATAGTTTTACAGTAGAGATGCGCTATAGGTGAATTGACTTACGTTAAATCTGCATGTGTGTGACAAAACAAAAATAGTAAAAAATAAACCAAACTGAAGCAGGAAAGAATTAGTGATGGTGATCCACATGTCATTCTACTTGATGACTAAGTGGGAGACTGTCACTCAAGCCTGCTGCTCCTTCAGCTGGACTCACTCTTAGTATGCACAGCCATGAGCCTGAGATGAGGGTAACTTTTTAAAAAAAATTTTATTTTATTGTGGTAAAAACATTTTTTAAAATCTTTATTATTATTATTATTTTTTTAGAGACAGGGTCTTGCTGCATTGCCAATACTGGACTCGAACACCTGGGCTCAAGCGCTCCTCTTGCCTCAACCTCCTGAGTAGCTGGGACTACAGACATGTGCCACTGTGCCTACAGTGTATTGTACACTATAGGCACAATACACTGTAGGCACAGTGTTGTACAGCAGATCTCTAGAATTCATTTATCTTATATAACTGAAGGTTTATACTTATTGAGTAGCAACTCCCAATTTGGGTAACAGAAAATATGGAAGGATTTTTTGTATTTTCAGTAGAGATGGGGTTTCACCATGTTGGCTAGGCTGGCCCTGACCTCAGGTGATCCACCCGCCTCGGCCTTCCAAAGTGATGGGATTTCAGGCATGAGCCACTGCACCCAGCTGGCTGGGTTAACTTCTTTATATGCACATCCTCTAACAAAGTCTCTCTGGCTAATTGCTTGACTGAAACCAAATATAAGCTGTTAAACGTGAACGCAACCAAACCTGTCACTACAACAAAACAGAACAGAACAAAACATGCAAACAAAGAAAAACTGTTCTCCAAAGACTTTGAGACATATGGGATTATGTAAAGCAGCCAAATCTGTAACTTATTAGCATTTCTGAGAGAGAGCAGAAAGTAAGCAACTTGGAAAACATTTGAGGATATAATTGGGGAAAATTTCCCCAATCTCGCTAGAGAGATCAACATGCAGATACAAGAAATCCATAGAACTCCTCCAAGATACTATATAAGATGACCATACTCAAGGCATATAGTTATCAGACTATGCAGGGTCAATGGGAAAGAAAAAAATCTTGGAGGCAGCTAGACAAAAGGATCATATTACCTATAAAGAGAAATCCGTCAAACTAATAGTGGATTTCTCAGCAGAAACTTTACAAACCAGAAGATATTGGGGGCCCATTTGTAATATTCTTAAAGAAAAGAAATACCAGCTAAGAATTTCATATCCCACCAAACTAAGCTTCATAAACGAAGGAGAAATAAAGTCTTTCCCTAACCTTCAATCGCTAAGGGAATTCATCACTATGGCTATACAAGAGATCCTTAAAGGAATTCTAAACAAGGAAACAGAAGAACAATACTTGCTTTCAAAAAACCATATGCAAACACATAACTCATGGATCCTATAAAAAAACTACACAATTGTGATCACAAAGCAACTAGTTAACACCAGTATGACAGGAAAAAACCTCACCTATCAATATTAACCTTGAACATAAATGGCATAAACGCTCCATTTAAAAGATATAGAGTAGCAAACTGGATTTAAAAAGAGGCCCATATTTCTAGTATTTTTAAGAGATCCATTTCATGTATAATGATGCCCATAGCCTCAAAGTAAAGGGATGGAGAAAGATCTCTCTCACAAATGGAAAGAAAAGAGCAGCTATTCTTATTTCAGATAGAATAGACTTTAAGCCAACAACAGTAAAGAAGGACGAAGAAGAGCATTACATAATAATAAAGGCTTGAATTCAACAGGAAGACTTTAAATAAATAGGGACCCAACATTGGAGCAACGATTTATAAAACAATTATTTCTAGACCTAAGAAAAGACTTTGACAGCCACACATTAGTAGTGGTGGACTTCAACACCCCACTGACAGCATTAGACAGATCGTTGGGGTAGAAAACTAACAAATTCTGGACTTAAATTCAACACTTACTGATTGGACCTGATATACTTCTACAGAACACTCTACCCAATAACCACAGAATGCATTCTTCTAATCTGCGCACAGAACATACTCTAAGATTGACCACGTGCTCAGTCACAAAGCAAGTCTCAGTACATTAAAAACAAAAACAAACAAAAAAAGCCTGAAAATCAAACCAAGTATCTTCTTAGACCACAGTGAAATAAAAACAGAAATCAATACCAAGAGGAACACTCAAAACTACACAAATACATGGAAATTAAATAACTTTCTCCTGAATGACTTTTGGGTAAGCAATGAAGTTAAAGCAGAAATAAAAAAATTCTTTGAAACAATGAAATTAGAGATACAACCTACCAAAACCTCTGGCATGCAAAATGGCTACATCAAGAAGATAGAAATATCTGAAATTAACAACCTAAACTTGCACCTAAAGGAACTGGAAAAACAAGAGAAAACTAATCCCAAAGCTTAGCAGAACTAAACAAAATTGAAACCTAAGAAAAAATGTAAAGGATCAATGAAATGAAAAATTGGTTTTTTGAAAGGATAAACAGGATTGATACACTGCTAACTAGCATCAAAAAAGAGAGAAGATCCAAATAAGCACAATTAGAAATGAGAAAGGTGACATTACCACTGATGCCAGAGAAATACAAAAGATCCTCAGAGACTGCTATGAACATCTCTATGCACATAAACTGGAAAATCTAGAGGAAATGGATAATTTTCTGGAAATACATTACTTCCCAAGATTGAACCAAGAAGAAATAGAAATCCTGAGCAGACCAATAACGAGGAATGAAATTGAATGAATAATAAAAAAAAACCTACTATACAAAAAAAGCCCTAGACCAGATGGATTCATGGCTGAGTTCTACCAGAAGTACAAAGAAGAGCTGGTTCCAATTTTCCTGAAACTGGTCAAAAAAATCAAGGAGTAGAGACTTCTCCCTAACTCATTCTATAAACCCATTATCATCCTGATACCAAAATCTGGCAAAGACATAACAAAAAAGAAAACTACAAGCCAATATCCTTGGTGAACATAGATGCAAAATCCTCAGTAAAATGCTAGCAAACCAAATCCAGCAGCATATCAAAAAGTGAATTTCCTGTAATCATGTGGGCTTTATTCCTGGGATGTAAGGATGGTTCAACATATGCAAATCAATAAATAGGATTCACCACATAAACAGAATTAAAGATCAAAACCATAGGATTATCTCAATAGATGCAGAAAAAGCATTTGATAAAATACAACATCTCCTTATGATAAAAGCCCTCAACAATCTAGGCTTTGAAGGAACATACATCAAAATAATGAGTCATCTATGACAAACTCAGAGCCAACATCAAATTCAATGGACAGATGGAATAATTCCCCCTTTCTTTGCTGACAGTAAGATTCTATACCTAGAAAACCCTAAAGATTTTCCCAAAAAACTCCTAGACCTAATAAACAACCTCAGCAAAGTCTCAGGATACAAAATCAGTGTACAAATATCAGTAGCATTTCCATACCCAATTACATTCAAGCTCAAAACCAAATTAAACATGCAATACCATTTACAGTAGCCACACACACAAAAATAAAATACCCAGGAATATATCCAACCAAGAATGTTAAAAATCTTTACAAAACACTACTGAAAGAAATCATAGATGACACAAACAAATGGAAAACATTCTATACTTATGCATTGGAAAAATCAATATCATTGAAATATTTATACTGCCCAAAGAAATCTACATATTCAATGCTATTCCTATCAAGTTATGAGTCAATGTTCACAGAATTAGAAATAACTATCCTAAAATTCACATGAAACCAAAAAAGAGACAATCCTAAGCAAAAAGAATAAAGCTGGAGGCGTCACATTACCTGACTTCAAACTATATTGCAAGGCTGCAGTAAGCAAAACAGCATGGTGCTCGTACAAAAACAGACACATAGACCAATGAATAGAATAGGGAACCCAGAAATAAAGCTGCCCACCTACAACTAACTAATATTTGACAAAGTCAACAAAACCAAACAGTAGAGAAAGGACTCTTTATTCAATAAATGGCTAGCTATATGCAGAAGAATGAAACTGGACTCCTACCTCTCACCGTATACAAAAATTAACTCAAGATGAATTGAAGTCTTAAATGTAAGACCCCAAATTAGAAAAATCCTAGAAGAAAAACTAGATAATACTTTTCTAGACATTTATCAAGGTAAAGAATTTATGATGAAGTCCTTGAAGGCCAATGCGACAAAAACAAAAATGGACAGTTAGGTCCTAATTAAACTAAAGAGCTTTTGCACAGCAAAAGAAACTATCAGCAGAATAAACAGACAACCCAAAGAATGGGATTAAATGTTTGCAAACTATGCATCTGACAAAGGACTAATATGTAGAACCTATAAGTAACTTAAACAAATCAACAAGAAAAAACAACTCAAGTAGTCAAAGGACTTGAACTGACACTCCTCACAAAATATATAAGTGGCCAACAAATTAAAAAATGTTCATCACCACTAATCATGAGAGAGACACAGGTTGGGTGTGGTGGCCCATGCCTGTAATCCCAGCAGCTTGGGAGGCCGAGGCAGATCACCTGAGGTCAGGAGTTTGAGACCAGCCTGGCCAACATAGCGAAACCCTGTCTCTACTAAAAGTACAAAGATGAGCTGAGTGTGGTGGGACACACCTGTAGTCCAAGCTCCTCAGGAGGCTGAGGCAGGAGAATCCCTTGAATGCGGGGGGTGGAGGTTGCAGTGAGCCGAGATCATGCCCTTGTACTCCAGCCTGGGTTACAGACAGAGCAAAAACTCTGTCTCAAAATAAAAAAAAAAATAAAATAAAAAATAAATAAAATAAAAAGAAAAGAAAAGAAAGAAAGAAGCAGAAGTGTAAACCACAATGAGATACTATCCCACACCAATCAGAATGGCTGTTATCAAAAATTCAGAAAACAGCAGATACTGGCAAGACTGAAGACAATGCTTATACACTGTTGGTCAGAATGCAAATGACCTATGGAAAGCAGTTTGAAGTTTCCCTATGGAAAGCAGTTTGAAGATATCTCAAAGAACTAATAATAGAACTACCATTCAACTCAGCAATTCCATTACTCAGTATATACCCACAGGAAAATCGTTCTACCAAAAAGACACCTGCACTCCTATGCTTATTGCTGCACTATTCACAATAGCAAAGACATGGAATCAACCTAGGTGCCCATCAGCGGTGGACTGGACTGAAAAAATGTGGTAAATATACACCAGGTGTACCATGCAGTCACAGAGAAGAATGAATTCATGCCCTTTGCAGTACTGTGGATGCAGCTGGAGGCCATTATCCTAAGCAAATTAATGCAAAAACAGAAAACCAAATACTGCATGTTCTTACTTATAAGTGGGAGTTAAACACTGGGTACACATGGACCCAAAGATGGGAAAAACAGACACTGGTGCTTCCAAAAGTAGGGAGGGGGCAAGGGCTAAAAACTACTTGTCAAATACTACTCACTGCTTGGTTTATGGGATCATTACAAGTTCAAACCTTAGCATTAGGTATTATATTCACGTAACAAACCTGCGCATATACCCCCTGAATTTAAAATTTAAAGTAAATAAATAAATAAATAATTGGGCATAACCCTAAAAAAAAATCAAGAATATGGGGCACTACTCTGGTCTCTTAGGGTCAGTGGGATAGGAAAAAGAGCAGGGTTAAAAAAAAAAAAAAGAGTAGGTGATGAGCCACATGGTGAGCTATATTAAGATAAACAAAACTTGAGAGATGTAAACCTGAAAACAATGTGTAATTCCTTATTGGATCCTGTTGGGAGAACAAATTTGAGGGACAATTGGGATTCTGAATAAGGACTGGATATTATAATTATTATTATTATTATATTATAGGAGTTCCTAAATTTTTAGGAGTGATAATGGTATTGTGGCTATGTAAGAAAACTCCCTAATTTTTAAAAGATGCATGCCAAGAGGTTTAGGAGGGAGATATGCTGTTACCTATAATTTACTTTGAAATGATTCAGTAAACAAACAAAAAATAGAAGGATGAATGGGTGGATTGATGAATAACTAATGTGGCAAAATATTAAAAATCTGTTCTCATATGTAATTGTTTATGAATCAGACTTAGTTTAGTAAAAACCAAATAAGATAAAATAAATTGGATACTGAGATTATTTTTAGATTTCTTATTACTATCATCAATAATCTTCAATTTCAAATTTATGTTCCTTAAAACTTATTGTTACTATTGATTAATCTTATAATAAATATGTTACGAAGTTGAACTGATAAAATATTCTAATAAAATATTTATTTTGTTGTCTGTTTTTTAATGATGTAGATCCACATTAGATATTCTTTGAAAACCCAGTTTAGTTAACAAGAAAAATGGAAAACAGATTTAGTCCTCTTGCTTCTTATGTTACAGGCATACAACTTATCATTGTAAGTCCAGTGTCAGTAGGTCAGTGACCCGAAAGTCCCTGTCCTTTGTGCTGGAAAATATCCACAGAAAGGGAACTTTAGATTTCTGTAAGTGAAAATCTGAACAGTGCTAATTGTTTGCTTACCTGCAATGTATGGCTTGTTGAGATAAAACAGGGTGGGAACCTGATCTACCCACGCATATCTTTCATGTGAATGTGAAGGAAATGATTCATTGACAACCCCAAAGACCTTGCTGGGAAAACAGCTCAGTATTGCATCATCAAGCATTTTAAAACAGTGTCAGGAAACAGTTTATAAATCAGTCTCTATCACTTTCTCTTATTAACTATTTGTTTGTATTAATAAGAGTAACCATCACTTGCGTTTTGTTTTGTAGTTTACTAAGTATATTCGTGATGACATTTGGAAGTGGTAAGGTAGATCTCATTACTCATTTTTTCAGGTGAGGAAAATGAGACTCACAGATTTTTCAGTGACTTGCCCAGGTTTACACAGTTTGAAAGTGGAAGAGACATGTATTACTATTTCTGGGTCTACCTAGGAAATGGGAAGGCATCAATTGTGTAATTTAATCTCATAGAAACTCAGTTTTCTGAGCTGTAAGGTGGGCATAATGCTCATTTTACAGTATTGTTATAAAAAATATCCTGAAATTATGTAAAGAAGACATCTAGGTTAGCATTTTCATAAACATGGAGTTCAATACAAATTTAGTCCATTTACTTTTTTTTTTTTTTTTTTTTTTGAGACAGGGTCTCTGTTGCTCAGGCTGGAATGCAGTGGTGCGATCTTGGCTTACAGCAGCCTTGACCTCCTGAGCTTAAGTGATGCTCCCACCTCAGCCTTCCAAGTAGCTGGGACTACAAGCACACGCCACCACATCCAGTAATTTTTTGTAGAGATGGGTTTTGCCATGTTGCCCACACAGGTCTTCAACTCCTGAGCTCAAGCAATCCTCCCACCTTGGCCTCCCAAAGCGCTGGGATTACAGGTGTGAGCCACTGTGCCTGGCCTCATTTACTTTTTAGTGCCATGTTTATAGTCCTGTAGCTGTAACCTTAATCTCTACCTTAAAATGTCCACTGTCGATTTCCTTATATACCATATTAGTAAGCTATGATATTGCTATATTGAATCTTCAATATGGTACTTTTCCAGGAGGCTGACTGCAAGCTTCTTTTGCTTTTTTAGCTACTAATTCCTTCCCCCACTTTCGGGCAAAATGCCAAGATTATTTTGAGGAGATTTAGATGAACCTATAATTTATTGAGTCATACCATTAAATAGAGTTAGAGTGAAGTTATAACACATTTGCAAGGTGACATATCTAAAGGGGCAGTAAGGAACGGACATAAGCAAAGTCACAGAAATCCATTTATCTGCCAACACATTTATGTAAGAAATTACACTACTGATCAGGAATTTCCTGCTGTATGCCATTTTTTTTCCTATGGAACTTTTCAATAGCTTGTAATGGGCTGTTGTGCCTCCTCTTCAGGCTTGGCTGTTATCAGTGCCTCTCAGATGTCCCTTCCTATTCAATGTGGAGTGCTTTGCGACACTTATGAATGGGTGCACCTATTTTTAAACTATTAAAATGTTGATTTATATCATAGAAGACTCATCATTTCTGCTTCCCCATACATAGGTCTGTTGTAAGAATTTACTCGTTTCAAACATGTATTAGTTATTTGAACTTGTAGGAAAAGGATGCCATAAAATTGAAAGCTACATATGAGTATTATAAGAGATAATTTTCTACCAAAATAATATGCAAAGATAACAACTGGGGAAAATTTACAGGCAGATGGGGAAAGAGATCTGAGTGTTTCTAATTATGTAGACAATGCTGAGTGAAAGGAAGAGCACTGCAGAAGGAATACTTCATGTGTAGCAGAAAACCAAAGCTTAAGTCTAGGCTCCGCCATCTTCTAGGTGAGCAGGAGCAAGACACCTAGGGCTTCAGCTGTGGAAATGGGCATTGAATCATATTTCTTAACCTCTGTAACACCCCAGGAAATTTTAGTTTGCAGAGGTGGTGTAAAACTTTACTTATGCAGCTTTATTTCAGTATACTTGTGTATGCAAGTTAAGTATTTAGCATTTCAATGTTTGTACAGATAATTGGCAAATAGAAAGTAATATAAAATAAATAAGTAGATATAATGTTTTCTGATTTCTAATGGAGAAATATGACTATATATGTTTTTAAATTAGATTCAGCAGTAGCAATTTCAATGAATTACTTAGCCTCCTAAACATAAATCAACTTCATCCTTCTGTTTTTTTTTTTTTTTCAATTTTACATCAATAGACTGCCAGGAATGAGAACAAAATTTGTATTTCTTCAGAATGACTTTTGCATCAGTTGCATATCACTCATGTAAATTGTATCCTATCAGGTATTTTGATTCACTTAAAGCTTCTGATATATTATACAGGTCTAAAGATTAAAAGTTTTTTTTATGAGTTTCTTTCTGACTATAAAAAAGAATTTAATTTCCAGAAATGCAAGTGTGAGTTAATACAGAGACTATATTGAAATATTTTATTGTACTAATGAATAAAAGGAGAAAATCAACTAGAGATTTATACCTTGGGAAAGGAAAGGACAAAATTGTCACTATCAGTAGATGATACAGTTGTCTATTTAGTAAATCTAGAAAGTCAATTATAATACTAATAGAAACAATAAAAAATTTAGTAAAAAGACAAGTTAAAAGTTAAAATATATGAAACTCAATAACTTTCTTATATACCAAACATTACCATTAATAAAATATAAGGGAAAAAGAATTTTATTCTCACTAGAACATCACTGCATGAGAACAGACACCATTTTTGTTCACAGCTGCATCCCCAGCTCCTAGAATGGTGTCTGACACATAGTAGACATCATAAACATTTGTCGTATAAATGAATTAATGATAACAAAATACCATAAAATTTTATTTTTTATTTATTTTTTTATTTTATTTATTTATTTTTATTGCATTTTAGGTTTTGGGGTACATGGGAAGAACATACAATATTGTTGCATAGGTACACCTGTGGCAGTGTAATTTGTTGCCTTCCTCCCCTTCACCCACACCTGGCATTTCTCCCCATGCTATCTCCCCGCAACTCCCCACCCCCCACTGTCCCTCCCCCCCACTGTCCCTCCCCTATTTTCCCCCAACATACTCCAGCGTATAGTGCTCCCCTCCCTGTGTCCATGTGTTCTCACCGTTCAACACCCGCCTATGAGTGAGAACATGCGGTGTTTGATTTTGTGTTCTTGTGTCAGTTTGCTGAGAATGATGGTTTCCAGGTTCATCCATGTCCCTACAAAGGACACAAACTCATCGTTTTTGATGGCTGCATAATATTCCATGGTGTATATGTGCCACATTTTCCCTG
>PVKP010017663.1:0-45649 GCA_004027715.1 Plecturocebus donacophilus | reverse complement strand
AATCTATTTGTACATTTTCATCTGCTGGAAAATGGCTGTGTAGAATTACATGTGCAGCAACAGAGGGCTAGCTAAGTTCAGCAAGCAGCATTTTACATAAAGCTAAAGAGTGGCTTTCTCATGGAGTCAGAAAGCTGATTAAGCATCTCTCCTCTGAGCTACACACTTAGGTGAATCAACAGCAGCTTTGAACAGCACCAAATGGCTCTGTAGAGCCTGTTCTTGTTACAACGTGAGACTCTAGAAAGATGCAAACAACATATTCTTTCTCATTTTGTGGTTCTTTGGTCTCCAAGACCACAATCTCTACTTAATAAATTATCTTTTTTTTGGGCGGGGGATGGTGAGCAGGCTCTCATGGTGGGACCACAGTTCATTGCAGCCTCCAACTCCCAGGCTAAAACAATCTTCCCACCTCAGCCTCCCAAGTAGCTGGAACTACAGATATGTACCACCTCACCTGGATGATTTTAAATTTTTTTATAGAAATGGGGTCTCGCTATGTTGCCCAGGCTGGTCTTAAACTACTGAGCTCTAGCCTCCTGGGCTCAAGTGATTTTCCTACCTTGGTCTCTCAAAGCCCTGGGGTTATAGGTGTGAGCCACTGCTGTTATTTCCATTAAGTGAGGATAAAGGTAACATGAATAACAGTTTATTACACACAATACTCTGTCTCTCTCAATCAGTCATGGAGTAAATTATACTGGCTTTCTTGTGTGTCAGATTGGTCTGAAACAGACAGGGTGGCCTCAGTGGGCTAAGAGGGATCTCCCTGCGGCAGTCCTAGTCCCCTGAGCTCCAAGACAGCCAATTCCAGAAGCAGGAAAGATGGGGTTCATCATTGTATGCTTTTTAAATCTTTCTTGTATGTCCCCTTTATTTTTCTTTTATCCCATTTCAACTTCCCCTCCTTTCTAAAATTCTCTTGCTGAACCATTTTATAGGAATTGGGGTAAAATTGTCTTGGGAAAAGGCATCTATGGGCTATACTGTAAGTTTACCAAAGGTGGGACTGTGTTTTATTCATTTTTGAATCCTCAAAAGCTAGAACACGATACATGCACTCTACCTTGTTGAATAAGGTAACATAATTTTGAACTTGAAGCAAATAATGACTTTGAGAGTACTGACAAGTATACACAAATCATATGTACTTCTGATGTATGCTGGACTCAATTTTAAGCAAAGTTGAGAGCTTTGAGTCAGACACAAACAAGAGTAGAAAACAAATAGTAGAATTAGCTACATACAGAGGGAAGTTTTAGAATCTCTTTCCCTATAACAAGTAAAAGACAATGGCTCTTTTAGAGTGTTTCTGTTTTTGTTACTGTCCTGAGGTAGGACACAGACCATTTCACCCTGTAAAGTTCTTCCAAATTTCTGTTGGTAACAAATTTGGTAAGAAAGATTGAATGAGGCAAGAGGCATTGCAAGTGGTCACTCAGTCTTTGCAGCATCTTTTTCTGTCTGAGAGCATGGCCTGCACTCACGAGCCTGGCTCTGCTGTTCTCCTTCCCTTGGGAGAGGCCTTGACTGCAGAAAGCAGAGATGGAAGGTCAATTACTTACATAAAATCCATTTTTTTTTTTTTTTGCCAGTGACCCTGCCTTCTTTTTTGCCTACATCTGATGACTGGCATTTGCTATTTTTTTTTTTCTTTCTCTAAACCATTATCTTTCAAAATCCAGGGTTCTGCAGATTCTTGAGAAATAGGACTCTGTATTTCTCTCATCAGCCCATAGGTGTATTGAACTCCATCCTCTCCTTGATTCAAGGATTGGTCTATGCTACCTCCTGCATTGCTTGTCTAATGTCAACTGCCTACTTGGAACCAGAGAATTGCTACTTTTGAATGCCCCATGACTGGGGAGGGGATACCCATGCCTCCATGTCAATCACAGACAGCCCCAGTACTGACATGCTGCTTGCCTGGGTTGGGCCTTGGCCTGGCGTTTCGCCTTCTCTCTATCACACATGCCTGTTTTCCCACACCTGTAGCTATTCCCCTCCATTTCTCAGGGTCAAGTGCAGCCTGACTGTGGCCCATTCAGAACTACTCCTATGACCATGGTTCACTGGACTATACTTAACCATGTCCTCAGATGCAGCTGCAGCCAACAAATTAAGGAAATATGACATCAGCAGATTTAAAAAAAATCCCAATTGAGAAAATTCACAGTCTACAAAGAACAAGATGATGTGTCTTCTTTGGCATTCACAGTGAGCTCTCACCATCTGCCACCATCTTTAACACCATTGAAATCTTCTCCATTTCCTGATCAAAATATATTCCTCTTCCATTGCAGGTCTTCCGAAGATAGCTCAGCCCATAAAAGCATAAGCAATTTTTAACAATTATTTTTATTTTTTATTTTCAAATGTTTTTGAGACAGAGTCTTGCTCTGTCAGCCAGGCTAGAGTGCAGTGGTGTGATGTTGGGTCAACGCAACCTCCACCTCCTGGGTTCAAGTGATTCTCCTGCCTCAGCCTCCCAAGTAACTAGGATTACAGGCACACAACACCATGCCTGGCTAATTTTTCTATTTGTAGTAGAGACAGAGTTTCACCTGTCTGGTCACAAACTCCTGACCTCATGTGATCTACCTGCCTTGGGCTCCCAAAGTGCTGGGATTACAGGCATGAGCCACTGTAATAAGCAATTTAAAACATGTAAAAGTTGCCAAGTTTTGGTGAGGCACAGGGAGATGAATGGCTCAGGCTGGCCTCTGTGGTGGAGAAATCTCAAAGTAAGATTAATTGTTTCTACGCTGGATGAAGCTGGCTCTGTTTGCCTGTGCATCTATGATTGTTCATACCCCTTCAGCATTAGCAAACAACAAACTCTAGTTACTGCAGGCAGAAAGGGAACTTGCTGGTAGAATATGGAGTAGCTCAGATAATTAACAGGGAGGACAGAGAAGCAGACAAATACCAAGGAAAGCCGGCTGTCTGGCACAGGGCAGGACACCTGCACAGTGGATACAGGCTGGATAGGGTGACTGCTGCCTGGGTACCACAGCCCCTGAATGCTGCTGGTGGTGCCACTAGGATGGGTTCTAAATAGTCTCTGATCCTAGGACTCCTGGTTCCAGACTCAAAGTTCTGGGCAAGACTGATTCCTGACCATATTTTGGTGGCAACCCATATCCTATCTGCTTCCTATGAAGGCTCACACAAAGGTGGAACTTAAGAAGGGAGTTCAGATGCTGAGCAGCCAAAAGTATGACAAGTGCTTGTTTCTCTTTTAACAACTTGCCCAAGAATACACTTTACTGATAACTTTCCATGAGTGGGGGGTAGCGGGATAGACTTACTCTCCCAAGGCAAGGAGCCAAGCTCTTAGGCTTGATCCCTGAGAGACTAACGAGGCAGATTCTTACAGTCCTTCTTAGAAGATACCAGAGGAAGTAGAAACTCACTATGAGAAAAAGGTTGAGATCTTGTAGGCTGTAAACCCAATTGTATTAGTGTGTTCTTATGCTGCTAATAAAGACATACCCAAGACTGGTAATTTTTTTTGTTTTCATTTTTGTTTTTGAGACACAGTGTCACTCTGTCACCAGGCTGGAGTGCAGTAGTGCGATCTTGGCTCACTGCAACCTCCACCTCCCAGGTTCAAGTGATTCTCCTGCCTCAGCCTCCCAAGTAGCTGGGACAACAGGCACACCCCACCACACCCAACTAATTTTTGTATTTTTAGTAGACATGGGGTTTCACCTTATTGGTCAGGATGGTCTCAATCTCTTGACCTTGTGATCCGCCCACCTCGGCCTCCCAAAGTACTGGGATTATGGGCGTGAGCCACTGCGCCCGGCCGAGACTGGGTAATTTATAAAGAAAAAGATTTAATGGACTCACAGTTCCACATGACTGGGGAGGCCTCACAATTCATGGTGGAAGGCAGAGGGGGGCAAAGTCACGTCTTACATGGTGGTAGGCAAGAGAGCTTGTGCAGAGGAACCCCCACTTATAAAACCATCAGATCTCATGAGACTTATTCACTCCCAGGAGAACAGTATGGAGGAAAGTGCTCCCCGTGATTCAATTACCTCCATCTGGCCCCAACCTTGACAGGTGGGGATTATTACATTTCAAGGTGAGACTTGGGTGGGGACACAGAGCCAAACCATATCACCAACTCTGCCTTTAATTCCTTAGACAAGTCCCTTAATATCTCTTGGCCTCCATATTCTCACTTGTGAAATAAGGAGAATTAAATGAGGCAATACATTTACAGTTCCTAATACGGAGCCCAGCACATACCAAGTGTTCAGTCAATGCACTATTATTATTATTACTGTTATGATTTTGATTTTGATTGCCTGAGTCCCTTTCTCTGGGCCATGGTCCTGCCAAATACTCCCTCTCCTCACAATGGTCTGTCTACCTTGAGCTTCCAGGTGAAGGGTCAGGCTCAGGGCCTGCTTTGTCCTCCCTTGAGGAGCTTCAGAATGTTGGCTCCTTTGCAGAGAAGAGGGATGCTGTGAAGGAACAGAGTGTCATTGAGTGAACAAGTTTAAATAGAATCTTTCCATGAAAACTTTGGGATAATTTGGGGCTTGTGGTCAGAAAATGATCAGTTATTGAATGGAGGAGTAAGGGCATTTTCTCCTTTCCCCTTCTTTTGAAACCTAACCAAAACATCAAAAAAATAGACACAAGAACACCATCTTAAATTTAAAACAGAGAAAAAGAAAAAAACTCACACAATCTCAAGCCCACCTAGACCAAGTGCAAGTCACATGCTCATGAAATTAGTAACATTACTAATTATTAATACAGATATTAATATAATTAAATATTTATTTATATTAATACCAATATTAATATCAATTTTTTCAAAACAACTTTAGTGAGATATGATCAACATACAAAAATCTGTATATATGTAATGCATGTAAAGTTCTAAATTTTTTTTTAAAGAAAGTGGCAGATACAAGACAAAGTTATGGTTGCTGAAAACGGCTGTCTAATTCTAGATTCTGCATAAATCAGCTGACCCCAAGAGTGTCTCCTTGTATTTAAAAAAAAAATGTCTTTTGGCATACGTAAGACTCAAGGTGGGAAATTGTTCATAAAATGTACTGGAGTCATCCTTCTCCAGCTTATTCAAGCTGGATAAGCTTCTTCTCAATTTCAGGGTTTGAGGACTTATTAGGTTTCATTAACTTTTTAACCCACACAAGGAAGCTGCTTCTCTCTTTACAAGGATCAGAAAGGTAATGGAACAGAATTGGAGGTGGTAATTCACTGCAGCAGTGGGCCTCTCGTGTGGATGTATTTTGTGCAGAATGAGTTTAAGTGAGGGAATTAATCTCTCACAGCAAGACAGATGTCTCAAAAGCCATGAAGATGCAATGAGCAGTCCTCTGGCTGCCTTGACTCCTTCCAGGGCAGCAGAAGAGCATCTTGGACTATCAGGGTGCTCGTTTGCTAGCTTTCTTTTGCTTTTGGGAGTCCTACGTCAGTTGCCCAATTAACTTGACAGAACAACTAACACGTTAACTTTGTTGTTCTGAGAGGTTTCCTATGGGATGCATTCTTGGCCAAGGCCACCTCACAAGGGGAATGGCTGTTGGTTCTTTTAGCAGACGGATGGGGTGGGTATGCACGCCGTCAAAGACTGCTGCAGTTTACTACGGCTCTCAAGAGTGTTTCTGACACCTGTCTAACCAGAAGACTGTGCCTCAGTATGGCCATGGGAGAGGAGAATGAAGTGGTAGAGATGGAGGCACCTGCCTCACACTCACACTGATGGACTCAGTGTTTGCTTTCTCCTAGATGGTTGGCCCCATGAGCTCAAAGTCCAGGACTATCTCAGTGGCAACATAACACACAACCTCATAGGAGGCACTACGTGTTGAATTTTGTCCCCCAAAATTTATACATCGAAGCCCTAACGTGGGCTGGGTGTGGTGGCTCATTCCTGTAGTCCCAGGGCTTTGGGAGGCTGAGGCAGGTGGATCACTTGAGCCCAGGAGTTCAAGACCAGCCTGGGCAACATGGTGAAATCCTGTCTCTAGAAAAAATACAAAAACCAGCTGGGTGTGGTGGTGCGTCCCTGCGATCCCAGTTATTTGGGAGGCTGAGGCAGGAGGGTCGCTTGAGCCCAGGAGGTGGAGGTGGCAGTGAGCTGCGATTGTGCCACTGCACTCCAGCCTGGGCAGCCTGGGTGACACTTTTTTTTGAGAGTGAGATTCCCCCATCTCAAAAAAAGAAAAAAAAAAGTCGTAACCCCTGTAAATGTGACCTTACTTTGAAAAGAGGATCATTGCAGATAGAATTAGTTAAGATGAGGTCATACCAGAGTAGAGTGGACCCCTAATATAAGTTGTGTCCTTATAAATAGGGAAAATTTGGACACACATGCACAGACAGGAAGAAGAACACTGTATGAAGACTGGCGTTACGCTGCCACAAGCCAAGAAACTAGTAGAAGCAAGTAGAGAGGCCCAGAACAGGTTCTTCCCTGCCACCTTCAGAGAGATGTGGCTCTGCCAACATGCTGATCTACGACTTTCACCTTCAGAACTGTGAGACAATACATTTCTGTTGTGTAGGTCACCTAGTGTGTGGTACTTCGTTATGGCAGTCCTAGCAAACCAATACAAAGGGCTTGGCACAGGGAATGATGAACAACCGTTTCAGTGAAAATCTAAAGAACTGTCTTGTCCCTTACTAAGCTGTGAGATGTCCTTGAATGAATTTTGCTCCACGGCATGAGATGAAAAAAATGTCTCACTTATTTCCTTCAGTCAGATTTATTCTGCTCCCTGTGCAACTGGTTTGGCAGGAACTTTAATGTTATGATGTTTCTGCCTCTGCCCTCACATCCCTGGGTTTGGGAGAAGGTCTCTGGAGTCTCACACCATCTCAAATCTTTGGAGACGGATTCTTTGGAGAGGGACATGGAGAACAGAGCCTGCACCCAGCTGGGCTTCTTGTCGAGGTTGGCATCTTTGGCCTTTTCAAGGACACCTCAGAAGTACGCTCTTGTGAGGCCTGCCATCCCTCACGGTTAAGCAAGGTTTAGCTGACTCTTGCAACTCTTGGGACGTCCCCCACTGAAAAATCCTGTTCCTTTTTTAAGCTTGAGGAATAAAATCTTTTTCCTCTGTTCCTATAGCATTTCCCCTTCTTCTCTCTCCAGGGCATTCACATCTCTTTTCCCCCTCTCCAGAGACATCTCTAACTTAGGCTTTGCAAAATCAGAACCAGAAAACTCTGCCTTTGTCTTGGCAACACAATCTCTTCTGAGGCTAGGAATGCAATAGTTGGATACCATCTTCCCTGGGGAAGGCAAAATTCAGTATGAATGAAACACATATGAACATCAGTGGTACATGGTGTTGTTGTTCCCAATTATTCACTCCCTTTTTCTTCAAGGATTAGACACCACCACCCCCACATTGCTACGTGACTTGCTGTGCTCTCCCGTGGGAGAAATATCTATTCCCTGCCCCAACTGATGTTGAACTTAGCCCCGCGACTTGCTTTGTTGATGGGATATGAGCAGATGCAACATGATGCCCTGTCTGAGCAGAAGCTTTCAATGTCACTGTGTTTCTACTAGTTCCCCTGACTCTTTTTCCTCTGCCATGAGAATATTATGTCCAAATATAGCCTGCTCCTTCAGCCTGGACTCCAGAAGAGGACTTGTGGAACAGACCCACTGCCAACTTGCTGTTGTGCAGACCTGCTGTCTAGAGCCAATCCACAGCTGACATGTAACACACACAAGAAACAAATCTTCGTAACTGTAAGCTCCTGAGATCTGGGATCTAGCATTGTTTGTAATCATAGTACAATCTAGTAAGAGCTTACTAGTAAAATGTCTAAATAATTATCTTTCCACTTAGAAAGGTCACTTCCCTTCTCTGAAGCTCATTTTTATTGCATGTGAAGTTGGCTTGGTTGGGCCATGTGGTACCTTAAGTCCTTTCCAGTTTGATTCTTCTAGAATTCTAAATCCATGTGCCCAGTTTCCTGCTTTATCCTGGACCCACAGTGTTCACCTGTGAAGGTGTCTGCGAATCTCATGCCCTTTTCTCTCCCTTACAACCTTTTATTTTAATCCAAGTACCTATGACAAAACAGGGGGCCAATCACAGAGCAGAAAGAACAATGGCTTAGGACGCCTGCAGACTGAGTTCTGATTCTAGAAGCCAATTACTGTCTGTTTGACCATTGGCAATTTTACCTAATCTCCCTGAGCTGCCATTTTCTTATTTGTAAAACAGGGGTGCTGGGATTGTAAGGATGAAATAAGTGAATACAAGTTTTGAATACAAGACTTCTTACATACAATGTATTTAGCAAAAGTTGATTGCCTTCTTCCTTCCAAATGTATTTTTTTATTTTAATTTTTCAAAAACTTTTAGGCTCAGGCGTACACGTGCGGGTTTGTTATATAGGTAAACTAGTGTCATGAGTGTTTGTTGTACAGATTATTTCATCACTCAGGTACTAAGCCTAGCACCCAAGAGTTATTTTTTCTGACTGACTCCCTCCTCCCACCCTCCACCCTCAGGTAGGCCTCAGTGTGTGTTGTTCCCCTCTTTGTGTCCATGTGTTCTCATCATTTAGTTCCTGCTTACAAGTGAGAGCATGTCATATTTGGTTTTCTGTTCCTGCATTAGTTTGCTAAGCATAATGGCATCCAACTGTAACCATGTTCCCACAAAGGACACAATCTCATTCTTTCTTATGGCTGCATAGTATTCCATGGTGTACATGTACCTCATTTTCTTCATCCAATCTATCATTGATGGGCAGTTAGGTTGATTCCATGTCTTTGTTATTGCGAACAGTGCTGCAGTGAACATATGCATGCCTGTATCTTTATGGTAGAAAGATTTATATTCCTTTAGGTGCACACCAGCAATGGGATTGCTAGGTCAAATAGTATTTCTGCTTTTGGCTCTTTGAAGAATTACCATATTGCTTTCCACAATGAGTGAACTAATTTACACTTCCATCAACAGTGCTTAAGCATCTTCTCTGCAACCTCGCCAGTATCTGTTGTTTTTTGATTTTTTCATATTAGCCACTCTGACTAGTGTGAGACGCTATCTCGCTGTGGTTTCGATCTGCATTTCTATAATGGTCAGTGATGCTGAGCTTTTTTTCATATGCTTGTTGGCTACATGTATGTCTTCTGAAAAGTGTCTCCTCATGTCCTTCTAAATGTCTTCGAGAGTTTCTTTATCCAAGAGGATTTGCAACTTAATGGGAACCAGTATCATAAGATAAAAGGAGCTTTCTGGTATCAGTGGTAGATGAGGAGGAGAATGCAGGAATTCCTGAGTCCTGTAAATTAAAACCATGGAGAGTTGCCTCTGTGTCCTGGATGGAAGGCTGTTTGGTCTTGCGTAGTGGTGCCTGGGAGTAGGGATTAGGCTTCTTCTCAGAAAACTGCACCTTATTGACTTTTCAAATTATCCCCTGAATTCAGACTTTCATTTCTAACAAAAGGATACTATCCTGGTTGCCACACTGCTTTGTCCCACTCGGCTCACCTCTCACTTTGCTCCAAATAGATGGAGTGTTTTCTTTGTCCATCAAAGCCACATCCAGATTCTGGGGCTTCCGTACCTTTTTCATAGCTTAAGCAACATCAGTACATCAATTGCTGCTCTCTAGGCCATAGAGGCATGTAACTGGATCTTGAAATGCAACTTCTAGGTTCTGAGAAGGCTCCTCCAGTGACAATGCCAGCTCCGATGGCTAAAGCAAAAGTGGACTGAGACCTGAATATTTGGGCCAGTAAAAGAAAGAAGTGATGAAGGATGTTCTGTTTTACTTCACCAGTTTCAATTTTGTTGCAGAGGCAGTGAAGGGCTGTCTGAAGACAGAACATTTGAAGCAAGCCCTAACGACATGAAGGAGCAGCCGTGTGAATGTCTAGGGGGAGACTAATCCAGACCGAAGGAAAGAGCAAAGGCCCTGAGCTGGGCACAGTCTTGGTGTGTTTGAGGGACGGAAAGTGGACCAGAGTGGCTCTAGGGGAGAGAATAAGCGGTGCGTGCTAGGAGGTTTGGGTGGAGAGGCAAGAGCAGTGGTGAGACCATGGAAGAATGGGAAGCCCCTGAAGGTCATTTAGCAGCAAGTCATGGGGTCTCAGAGTAATCTCTGTGAAATTGAGCTATTGTCATAAATGAGAATAAAGGGGGGTAGAGGAGCAGTGCCCCAAGTGAATCTTGTGGTTCCAGACAAGAGATGATGGCAGCCTGGACCAGGATTTTAACAGTGAAAGTGGTGAGCAGTGACTGACCTGATTCAGAGTGTATTTCAGAGCGGAACCAAAGAATGGGCTGATAGGTTGGGTAAAAGATATAAAAGAGAGCATCAATGTCTGACTTCTAGATTTTTATATTTAGGCAGCTTGCAGATAGAAATGCCATTTGCTGAAATGGAAAAGAGTGAGGCAGAAAAAAATTTTGGCAGGGGGACTTCAAAAGTTTCTGTTGGGATACGTTATAGTTGAGTTATACATGAGTCTAGACTATAAGTAGTCAGACTTTTTCTGTCGAGGTCATAGAGTCTCTGTTATACACTCTTCTTTGATTTTTTTCCCGATCCTTTAAAAGTATAAAGACCTTTCTTAGGTCTTGGGCCGTAAAGAAACAGACAGCAGGCCACAGTGGAGCTGTAGTTTGTCAAACACCAATTTGGAGCTCAGTGGAGAAAGCAGGGATTGAGACATGAATTTGGGCACAGAGATTGACTTTAAAATCCCAGGACTGGATGAGCTCATGCAGGGAGAGAGATGAGAGAGATGAGCTGGAGTGGAAGGTATGACCACCTTAAAAACTCAGAGAGGAAGAATGAGTTCAGTAAAGAATACTGAAGTTAGAGAAAACTGGAAAGGGGGGTGTGCATTATTCAGATTTTATTATGCACAGCAACAAAGAGTCCCTGTAACTCAGTGCCTTCTGAGAAAAAATGTATATTTCTCACTCAAGTTACATGGTGGCTGCAGTCCTACTGTGAGTCTATTCCATATCTTCCTTCTAGACCCAGACTGAAAGAGACATGCCCATTAGAACAGCCTGCAGGGGAGGCAAAAGAGAGATGGCAGAACCAGGCAAGGATCCTAAAATACTCTCCCGGGACACAGCAACTGTCTCTTGCATTTACTTTTCATGATTCAGCTTGTGGTTGAGGGGAGGGGCAATTCTCTTACAGGGATAATCCATGAATCTCTGGGAACAAGAATACAACGATCACAAAGAGTGTGGTGTTCAGGAAGTCTAGAGCACCTAATAATTCAAGAAATGGGAAGTGGTCCGCTAGATCAAATGCTATTTAGAAGTTGAGTAAGATAAGGTCAGAGCAGTGATGATTGGGTTTGGAATTATAGAGGTCTTTTGTTTCATCAAGTAAGTCATTCTTCTAAGCTAGCTGTATTAATATGTACTTTCTGTGCTGGATGCCCATAGTAGCAATACTGTCAGCCTGCCTCTGTAAGAACAATTTCACTACTTCTGTACTCTCAAAATGGAGCTGATTCAGGATTGGTGACTTGTGGGCCCAATAATCTAATGTATTTAGCAACAAATTTAGAAGGAAACCTGATTTTTTATTTTCCCAGTTGCAATTATATGCATTCTTGGAAAGGAATCTGTGGCTACACAAACAGCAATGATTATACCTTCTGACTCAATTAATTTAAGGGATTTTCCAAAGAGGCATTGAATAGTAAGTTTGCACTTTGAGCAAGATTCTCTACACTCCTTTTTTTCCTATTAGTCAGATTTTCTGGTCCAATCCTCACACTTCCCCCAGCTTTACCTCTTTCTTTGAGAGGAATGTGCGCACAAGTTTGCAAAGTCAGGTGTGGGGACTGTGCTGGTGAAGCAATAGCAGTGGTGTTGAGCGGAAATGCAGATTCCCTGGGCGTTTTTCTCCTCTGCCTGCCTGGGGACAACTGGAGGAGTCACTTTGATATTTGGCAAGGTACCTGAAAAACCTGGAATTTCTCCATGTGATCTATATCTACTTTGACATTTTAAAAGCATTGCTCTTTTAAAACATAAATCCTAACCCTTTGATTTTTTGTTTTTAGTTTAAAATACTGAAGTTGGTAAGCTGGGTTTTTCTAAAATTTTTTTCATTTTTTGAGACAGGGTCTTGCTCTGTTGCCCAGGCTGAGTGTAGTGGTGCGATCTTGGCTCACTGCAGCCTCAACTTCCCGGACTCAAGCAACTCTCCCACTTCTGTCTCCCAAGAAGCTAGGACTACAGGCGTGTACTGCCACGTCCATCTAATTTTTGTATTATTTGTAGAGACGGCTTTTCGCCATATTGCCCAAACTTGTCTCAAACTCCTGGGCTCAAGCAATCTGCCTGCCTTGGCCTCCCAAAGTGATAGGATTACAGGTATGAGCCACCATGTCCAGCTGGTAAGATCTTAAAGGTATTTGGGTTCAACTATTGTTTTAAATGAGAATCTCTACAACCCTGACAAGCTTAGCCTTCCTCTGCACGTATCTGGAGAGAAGGGCGCTCATTGTCTCACCACCCAAGGGACAAAACCAACCTTCAACTGATGGGACTCTCTAATCTTGAGGAAGTCCTTTCTGATGTTTAATTAAAACTTGCCTTCTTGCAACTTCCACTATTAATCCATGCTGGGGATAATACAGATGTGGCATGATAAGAAATATATCTAGTGTTTGTCCCTGGTTCCTAGCACAGAGCTTCTAAAACCAAAACAAAACAAAAACACTGGGAACTCCTGTCCTGAGAGACAGGAGTGTCTTTTGTTATTTTTAATGAGAGCCTCTTTCTGTCAAACCTGAGTTCAAGCTAATGAGATGAACCCCCAGAGTGGGACCCCCAGATAGCTTCAGGATGGGGCTTGGTCAAACATAACGCCATTATTTGAGGGTTAGAAATTTTAGCTCTTCTCCCCAGCCTATGGGAAGGGAAGAGGCAGCGGAGATTGAATTCAATCACCAATGGCCAATGAATTAATCCAGCAAGCCTATGTAATGAAACCTTGGTAAAATCTAAATGGGAGCTTCCATGTTGGTGAACACATCCACGTGCCAGGAGAGAGGCACACCTCAACTCCAAAGAGGCAGAGGCTCTTGTGCTCAGGGCATTTTTGGACTTCACCTAATGCACCTCTTCATCTGGCTGTTCATTCTCATCCTTCATAATAAACTATAGTTCTAAGTGTGGCATTTTCCTGAGTGCTGAGTTGTTCTAGCATATTAAGGAAATGTGGCATGGGGAAGGGAGCAGGTAGCATGCTGCAAATCCTGGAATTTGTAGCAAAATCAGACGGAAATTTGGGTGACCTGGGAACCCAGTACTTATAACTGATGTCTTAAGGGAGAGCAGTCTGTGGGACTGAGCCCCTTTAGCTTGTGGGATCTGAGTCTAACTCCAGATATTGTCAGAATTAAGTTGAATTGTTGGATACCCAGTTGATGTCCAGAGAATCAGAGATCAGGATAAATCTGCTCCACCATTTACATGAGAATCTTCTGAATATTCTTAGTCCTCTCCCGTAGAGGACTCTCTTAAGTTGGATGTCAGTTGTTCTTCAAACTCACATGGGAGGTAATTGACCATATGTTCATCACTGCAATGAGGTATTACATTGAACCAAGAATCCTGGTAAATGACATTTTCTCCCTTTCCTTACACATCCAGTGGGATTGAACATCTTATAGTTTGGATCCCTGGACACCTTCATGGCAGACGCACTCGTTACTCCAGCTCTGGATCTCACCAGTTCCCTCGTCCCTCTCAGCCTTCTCCCTCACTTATGTGAAGCTCACATTTGCTAAAGACCATCTTGAAATGTTATATTTAAAATTCAGCTCACTTCTCTTGATATGGGCTGATAAGGACACTTTGGATGCCCTAGGCAGTTAATAATTAATAGTCATTAGTTAATAATTTTATGTTCCTTCAAATGGATATGCTCTCAATATTTGCCTAACTGTGACTTGGGGTCAAGCAGGGAAGACTGGCTTGCAGCAGCTCTGGTCCTCTTTTCTACTGCTCCAGTCAGTTCAGCTCTGGCTCAGTCCTGTATACCTTACTAGCAAACATTAATTCTACTATAGATAACTGCACCCACCTCCTTGTAAGCCATTTAGTGACCCTCAACTATAACTCAAACATGTCCTCAGAGACTCAGCCTTCACTGCAATGAGCATATCAGAAAGTATCATATTCAACCAAGAATTCAAGAAAATGACATTTTTTCCTTCTCTTTTTACATACAACGATATGGAGCATCTTATAGTTTGGATTTCTGAACACTTGCATGGTAGAGACATCCCTAAATCCAGCTCTGGATGTGACCAATTATTTCTTGTGTTCTGGGTTACTATATGAATTGCATCCATTAAAAAAAATCCTTCACAGTGTGGCTCTTACAAGAGCACGCTTAACTTAAAAACAGATTTTTTTTCCCCACATGAACTCCTAAGCCAGTCTTCCTCATTCTGCATTTACACAATTGACTTTTGTGAGCCTAAATACAGAATTTTTCATTAAGCCTAGTTGCCTTTGACTCTGTAAGAGTCAATGGACCATTTTAATTTATTTAAAAATTTTTGAATTTTTATTCAAATATATTAGCGTAGGACAGTAGGCACTTTTGCATTATACGATTGACGAAGACTTGGAAGTGGGAATTTAGTTTTCATTTTTGTTTTTGCGTCTGTTTTTGTGAGACAGAGTCTCGCTCCGGCGCCCAGGCTGGAGTGCAACAGCGCAATCTTGGCTCACTGCAACCTCCACCTCCTAAGTTCAAATGATTCTCCTGCCTCAGTCTCCCAAGTAGCTGGGACTACAGGCACCCACCACCACGCCTGGCTAATTTTTCATATTTTTAATAGAGACAGAGTTTCATCATGTTGACCAGACTGGTCTCAAATGCCTGACCTCAAATGAACCACCCACTTCTGTCTCTTGAAGTGCTGAGATTGCAGGCATGAGCCACTGCACCCAGCCAAGGAGGCAGGAATTTAAATAGTATCCCACATTAGGGAAATGTTTGTGCTATCCAAACAGTAGTCCCTGGCCACATAAAGATTATGGTCACCTTAAATGTAGCTAGTTTAAATTGAGATGTGCTGTAAGTATAAAGTATACACTGGATTTTAAAGACTAAGTACAAAGAAAAAAGAATATAAAGTATCATATTAATAACTTTTGAAAAATACTGATGATGTACTAAAATGATAATATGTTGGGTATATTGAGTTCAATAAAATCTATTATTAAAAATAATTTTACTTTTTCTTTTTACTTGTTAAAATGTAGCTAGTAGGAAATTTAAAATTTCACTTGTAGCTCACATTTCTAATTCGCCTAATATTTCTATTGGACAGCATTTCTCTAGAAGCTGATGTGACCCCTACCTCCCCTCTATTGTAATTGGATAATTACAGCAAGCTTGCATTGGGCCAGAGACAGTGGAAATTTTGACACAGGCCCAGGGTATTGGCATGTGAAAGAAGACGGGAGAGGAAGGTAGTCTTGGGCAGCCAGAGAGCAGCATGATGCCAAGTGTGTAGGAGGCTTGAAAAAAGGGCAGGAGACGGGAGAAAATGTCTAGCAAGGCAGAGAGAGAACACCAAAATTAACCGTTTTCTGTAATTCCCATATAATATATTATCCTTGCTGATGTCTGGGTTGAATGTGAGTTTTTCCATAAGGCTCACACCACAGCTTACTCTCAAGCCTTCTCCATCAGGAGAAGCTAGCCTGGTACCTCGTTAACTAATCCTGGCCATCCGTCACCATCACAGAGAGAAAAGAGGGATTGGAGAAGTATGACCTGTCCTATCCCTTCTTTCAGCTTTTCTCCACTGAAACCCGTCTCTTCTTTCAGTATCAGTAAAATATTTCCCAGAAAGTCCTTTGCTGTGGTACTGCCAATTCCACAATTTCTGGTCCTCAAATATCATTCATCATGCAAATGCAAAAGTAACATTTTTTTCAAGATTATTTTTCTGCCTTAACAGTATCTTTGGCTTTGATTTTGAAGGAGAGACCTTTTCACTGGGAGGCAGCTGGAGTCAGCCCCAGGCAGAGTTAACATTCAGCATTTGTGTGATGAATGCACGTCTGAGCACGCCATTTCTCTTACAAACAAAGAAGCAAAAAACATAGCTAACGACTGGGCATGGTGGCTTATGCCTACAATCCCAGCACTTTGAGAGGCCGAGGCAGGAGGATCACTTGAGGCCAGGAGTAGGAGACTAGCCTGGGCAACATAGCAAGACCTCATCTCTTCAAAAAATAAAAATAAAAAATAAAAGAGGTTTTACATTGGGAGCCCTGAGGATACAGGTGGCTCCCCGACATTGTTTGTTAGCTGGGTGTGGTGGGACATGGCTGTAGTCCTAGCTATTTGGGATGCTGAGGAGGTGGGATTGCTTGATCCCAGGAGGTCGAGGCTAGAATTGCCTCTACAGTGAGCTAGAATTGCACACTGCACCCCAGCCTGGATGACAGAGCAAGATCCTATTTTTGAAACAAAATGAAGTAAAACAAAACACATAGCTAACCACCAGTATTTGTAACTCTGTATTGCGTTTTTTTTTACTACACACCAGGAAGAAGATATGTATTGCATTTTTAATGTATGAAAGCAACCAGGTAGGCATTCATACTAAATGGCATGTTAATTCCCATGCAAACAGGAGGTGTTAGACCCTTTCAAGATAGCAGTTATGAGTATGGCAGAGGTTTTACATTGGCAGGCTGAGGATAAAGGTGGCTCTCAGACATAATTTGTTTGGCTCTTGCAATGTTTCAGGAGATTAAGCGAACCTTGGAAAATCCTAACATCTCGCATAAAACTTCAGAGTTTGAGCTTCCCTTGAAATCCTGCAAGATAACCCTGGGTCTGCATTCCCTAGGGAAAAAGGCTGGTGTGGAATCACAATAGCCCCATTATCCTGGGCCTGTGATCTTTGCTGCCAGATCCCTTGGTATGTGTGCAGATGTCACCAAATTCACATATTGAAGTTGTCTAGCCAGTTCGTGAGTCATCTGTTGCCACTACCCTTTGATCTTCCTGATCGAAAGCCAGGATAGAGTATACCCTCAAGAATGTGGCATGATACAGGTTTTTTCATGATGGTTTTATTGCCAGGGAAGTAAAATAGCTAGGTGAAGGTGGCAACTCTAGAAGGGAATATTCATTAGGGTCCTGAATGCTGCATCCGACTGGATATGTTTCCAAGAGGAGGAGCAGGAAGAGCAGGAGGACGAAGCATGGAGTTGGGTAAAGAGAAGTCTCACTCCTATTTCAAGTTCACTGTCATTCTCTTCTGCTGCCTACCCAGTGGAGCTATAAACAAGGAAAGCTAGTCAGCTACTCACCCAAAGCCATGCAATTATCTTGGTTTACTTACAATAGTAGACTTAACCATTTACAAGGATGCATTTTTCCTACTACTAACAAGAACAAAAGACATGGTAGTAACAGCCTGAGGTCTGTGTGAGAGCAAGTAAAGGCTAGCTACCTACCAGGTAGATGAAGGGGGACGTGGGTCTCAGAGTGAGAAAGGGAAATCAAATCATGCCCCATGTGCTCACACATTCCCAAGCCCAAAGAGCAGGTTAGTATTGCACCATGTGTATTGCAGCCTGGGGCAGGAGATTGAGAAAAGTCTTCCTCGTTTAAGAAGCCATCTCCTATGCCATCCCACATTCTTGGCTTTTATTATGAAGTAACTAACTTAAAAAAAAAATAGTAGAAAAGAGACAGTAACGCAAGTATGAGAGCAACTTCTTTTTAAAACGCAAATTAGATAAAAAGGTAGTGCTTATGAAAGACCTAATGGCCAGGCACAGTGGCTCACCCCTGTAATCCTAGCACTTTGGGAGGCTGAGGCAGGTAGATGACTTGAGCACAGGAGTTCGAGATCAGCCTGCCCAATATGGTGAAACCTCATCTCTAAAAAAGATACAAAAATTATTCGTACATAGTGGTGCATGTCTGTGGTCCCAACTACTCTGGAGGCTGAAGTGGGAGGATCACCTGAGTCCGGGTGGTCAAGGTTGCAGTGAGCCAAGATCCCACCACTGCACTCCAATATGGGTGACAGAATGAGACCCTGTCTCAAAAAAAAGGAAAAGAAAGACCTAAGTTTCCTTCACATTCCTGTGGTAGAATCTAGATAGCTTTTATAAACTTGAGTCTACTCTGGTTGCTGTTTTTGGCCTAGTTTCCTTTTGGAGCAAGAAAAGAGTTTTCAAAGTCCCTCGGCGCATGATGTGTTTTCTCTCCTGAGCAATTTCTAATTCAGGATGCCAATTTTAGCCACACTGGGCAGGTTGGTGAAGGAGGGTCAGGTCTCACATGTTCTGTAATGACCAGTTTTTATTGCGGGCCAAATTGAACCCTTTTAAATTACCATGCCCCTAGCCAAGATCTAGTTTCCCACTGACAGTAATCATAGTGTGAGCTGGTCGTGAAGTCATATGTGTGTTTGCCTTTTTGTTTAGAGTAGGAATGGGACTGAAAGAAAGACCTGTTCAAAACTGAGAGATTTACTAAAATTTGACTTACATTTTATTACAAATGTGTTCAGTGCTTTTCTCCTGAATTTGAAATCTGATCAATGCAAATCAGTGAAAAACAAACAAATAGAAATGGCTGTGCCTGACTCATTATGAGAACTATCCTAGTCCTTTCATTCTCAAAGTTTCTCTTCCCTATTTTCCTTGTCCTGAGTCCAGTCCACAGGGATGGCTCCAAATTCACATCTCTCACTGCAGCCTTTGGTTCTGAAAGGATTGGATTTTTTCCCTTTGGGGCATTACACGGGCATTCATATATCATAACCCCATGATAGCCTTTGCATTGCTCTGTAAGTTTCATGACGTTGCTTATCTTTGAACTTGTGTATTGACATTCTTTGACCACACCCTAACCAGGCTCCGAGCTCTCTTCTCTACTAGACCTCAGCTTTGACCTATAGACTTGAACAAGCACGAACACAATTTTTGACAGGTCAAAGCCTCATCCCTAAGATGACCCCAGCTCCCTTAATGTGAGAAAACTCGAGGCTGTCAAAGGAATTTACTATTGGCTGCAGCCATTATCTGAAGGTAGGGCCCCTGTCTCCCAGGCTCTTTGGGAGGATGAGAGCCTAACTTGAATCAGAGTCAGTGAGTAATCCCAGATAGGTTTCATGTGAACCAACCCCCTCTCCCACCTTTTGCAATTTTTCACTTCCTTGACTCTATTGAGAAACACCCTGTCTCCCTCCCAAGTCCTTCCTTCTCTTTTTAAAATGCCTGGTCAACTCTGCACAAATCACAATTGAGGTCACTTCATGCTGGACTCTTTTCCCTGTTGCAATAGTATACTACTGCTAAAAGCTATCCTTGTCACTTTCACTAGCGTCCAGCTTTATCTTCGACAATATACATTGCCCAACTAAACTCCAAGCTCACTGAGTATATCCTTCACCTTTTTGTGTTGGCCATGGCTCTCTGCACAGTGCTATGCACATGTAAGGTTCTCAGAAACAAGCTACTCTGCTAGAGAAATGGCATAGCAATCGATTTGGGGCATAGAATCTGCACAAATGGTGATTATCTTTGTTCTTGTTGTAGGATAAGTCAAGGAACGGGGAGATTCATTCAAACTAACTCACGCTCAGAATATCACATCTCTCTGGACAGGTCTAAATCCACAACTCGGGTAGATCACATCCTCCATGAGCTTGTATTTTGTGCTTTCTGGTTCTATCTTCCTTTAACTGTGCACCCTATACATACACACTCAACACATACACACATGCACATACACAAGTGTGTGCATACATATGTACACATGCGTATATACACATGCATGCATGCCTACACATGTGCACACATGTACACACATACACATAATATATATGTGCTAACCTCCACACATAGACATGCACATGCACACATACACATATACACATATGTGCACTGACATGCACACACAATACACACATGATACACATACGTATGTGCACACACGAACATACACACATATGCAAATGCACACACAAACACACACAGATATTGTGATTTCCCCTTCTGTTTTACTTCTATGTTTGCCCTCATTCTCATCTCTGGAAATATTCAATATTATAAAAGCTAAACTCAGTACTAAAATTCAAACCCATGAGGTGATACTTCCCAGGAATCACAATTTTAAGGGGTGGATTATTAAGGTAAAAAAAAAATTATTTTTCAGTATTTTAACTAAACAGATGTCTACAATTCAAGAGCACCAAGACCTCGCACATTGTACAGACTTTTTTACCTTTTAAATGAGTATAAATTTTGTAAGTATTTGAGGAGCCAAGAAAGAAGAGATCTTTTGGGAAGGGAAGGTCTATTACGCCATGCTCTTAGAGCAATCTAGGCTGTCTGGTGCATTCTGAACAATGGAGGCAATTGAAGAATTCAAATGAGTAGGTGATTCTTTACCTCTTTACAAGGCATCTCCTGGAAACCCACAGCACTAGAGTTTCAGTGGGTCCTAAGACTTCCTTCCTCTGGCACAATCTTCCCATCATGATGGGCCCTGGTTCAAGATCTTTACATTACACATGCCCAGGCAACTTTTGAATCTATTCTCAGTGTCTTTAAAAATAATAATAAATTTGATTTAAAGAGGAATTTTCACCTCCCTGCCACTGCCACCTGTATTAGAATTCTCTAGAGGGACAGAATAGGATAGATGCATATATATGAAGGGGAGTTTATTAAGGAGTATTGACTCACACGATCACAAGGTAAAGTCCCACAATAGGCTGCCTGCAAGCTGAGGCACAAGGAAGCCAGTCTGAATCCCAAAACCTCAAAAGCAGGGAAGCTGACAACGCAGTCTTCAGTCTGTGGCCAAAGGCCTGAGAGCCCCTGGCAAACCACTGGTGTAAGTCCAAGAGTCCAGGAGCTGAAGAATTTGGAGTCTGATGTTTGAGGGCAGGAAGCATCCAGCACAGGAGAAAGATGAAGGCCAGAAGACTCAGCAAGTCTGCTCATTCCACCTTCTGCCTGCTTTATTCTGGCTGTGCTGGCAGTTGATTAGATGGTGCCCACCCAGATTGAGGGTGGGTCTGCCTCTCCCAGTCAACTGACTCAAATGTTAATCTCCTTTGGCAACACCTCGACAGACACACCCAGGAACAATACTTTGCATCCTTCAATTCAATCAAGTTGACAGTCTTAACCATCACTCTACGACACACACACACACACACACACACACCCACACACACACAAACACACAAAATCCACTGTTACTTTAATATGCCTTTTATGGACTGAATTGTGGCCCCCCTCCAAATTCATACATTGGCATCCTAACTCTCAGTACTTCAGAATGTGACTATGTTTGGCGATAGGGCCTTTATAAAGGTAATTAATGTAAAGTGAGGTCCTATGTGTGGACCAAATACAAACATGACTGGTATCCTTGAGAAGAGGAGATTAGGAAACAGAAACGCACACAGAAGAAAGATCCCATGAAGACGCAAGAAGACATGGCCATCTACATGCCAAGGAGAGAAGCTTCAAAGAAAACCACCCTGCAAACACCTTGATCTTGGACTTCTACCCTTCAGAAGGGAGAAAATAAGTTTCTGTTGTTCAAGTCACCTAATATGTGGTACTTTGTTATAGCTGCCCCAGCAAACTGATAACAGCTCTTCATCGTTTTCTCCACATCTCTGAAAAAAACATTAATTTTGCAGGTAACACCTACTCTGTGAATGGACATATCCAAAGCCATGAGGCTAAACAGGGACTTTAACGATCAGGTTTTAAAATATTTTACACAACACTTTTTCTCCCCATTCTACGTTTATAAAAATCATTTGAAACTATAAACTTTATTCCTGTTGAACTACAGTTCTCAATCCCAATTCATATTGCAATCAACTAGGGAGATCGGAGACAGGAGGGATCTGGTGTCTGGTTTCCACCTTCAGTATTTCTGAATGATTGGCATCTGCTGGGCACCAGTACCTCACCCAGGTCATTCTCATGTGCAGCTAGGGGTGAGAAAAATGGCTCTAAACAATCAATTGACTAGAAAAACCCTGAGAATTTGAAGTTAAGACTTGAATTTCATAAATCATGGTCTATTGACCCACTGATATGAAATATACTTCTTACTCCAATGATCTTTCCACCCTGTTCAGTCCCCCTGTTGTTAGGGAGTGGACATTGCATTAGGCAATGAGAACAGACACTGCTTAGCAGTTTCATCACCATTGATCGAGGCAAGTTACAAAATGGCAGGGAGAGTTTTACGGGGCATTTAAAACGCTTCGAGTTTCAGGGAAGCATCTATGCCAAGAAGAAACTCCATTCTATTAGGGGTGTTCTGTATCCCACATCACTCTAATTAGCAGCTTAGCAACACAAGCCCTGTAGAGAACTGGCCTCATTTGGTGGGGCAGCATTGAGAGCCATTTCTCTGGAATTTGGCAGCAAGTGAAATCGCTATGAGTGCCAATTAGTTGGAGTTGCCTTCAACCCCTTGCTACTTAGTAGTGACTTTTTAATTTGTGTTGGGTTTTCATTAAAGATCGATCTGACTCTATGGATTTCTAATGTCCTTTTATTTGGTAAGTCAATCCCAGCCTAGCAGTGTCACATAACACAAAATGTTAATTAAAAAAAAAAAAAAGCCCTGACTAAAATTGACTTTCAAAACTCAGCTCTCTCATTCCAGAAGAGAAAGAAAAATAAATAAATAAATAAAATGAAAAGAGAATGGTGGAGTGAGATGGAAGGCCCTCCCTCCAGGCTGTGGAAGATCCGGGAGCGGAGAGGCATGGCCAGAGGAGGAAGAGAATGAAAGAGCAAAAATCTTAATGCTGTCTTTTTTTCTACAATAGCTTTGGGGTTACTTTCTTGGGTCTTTTATAAAAGTCACGTAAGCAAGGGGATAGTCTGGCTGTTGAAAAAGAAAAGAGATGTTACAATAGTACATTCAAGCTTCGTCTTAACCTTTCAGGTTGGACAAAATTGCTTAACAGGCCTCTTGAATATTCTGACTTTCCCAGCCAATCAGATGGAGCCTCGCTGGGGCCACTCCAGATGACTTGAAAACAACTCCTCTTGATCTCCACTCTTTCTTCTAGCTCACGAAGCATCCTGACTGTAATTTCTGGTAGGAGCTAATAAAGAAAGTTCCTGCTAACAACCTCATTGATAACTTGCTTCAAGTGGGACCATTCTTCCATCTGTTAGGGCCAAGGTTATTTCAGCTCTGGCAAACTGGATGGCTTGGGGTTGATCATTAAAGAGGAGTTCTACCACCTGCCAATGTGGCCAAAAGCACAAAGAAGTTAAAAACCCACAGCCTAATCCTCTGAGGGCTGGGTAGTGTTTTGTTTAATGGTTCATGCGCTTAGAACTTGAAAAGTCCTGCTCCTAGTGGTTCTACAGTATCTATTAATGCCAGCCTTACTATGTATGCTATATATGTAATATATATGTGAGATTATTTATATATGTGTATATCACAATAAGTTGAGGTATTGTATGTATGTTGGAAAAATCAACAATAGTGTTTTTTAATGACAGTCTTTTAAGGACTATATATTTTATACATATTATATATGTGCAAGATTATATATGTGTATTAAATCACAGTAATATATATGTATTTGAAAAATTAACAGTAGTGTCTGTTAATACCAGCCTTATTGTGTGTCTGTGTCTGTGTATATATGTTGGTAAATATATATGTATATATGTTGGTATATATATATACCATATATATATATAACATATATATATACCAACTTGAAAAGTCCTGCTCCCATGGGTTCAACAATAGTGTCTGGTAAATACCAGGTTAACTGGGATTCTGGATGGAGAGGTTGAAGGTGTCACGGTTAGATTTCCGGCTAACCCTTAATTCACTAGAAAATGCCTGTTAATGTCATCCTTCTTATTTATATACATACTTAATATACCTTTATATATATACAACTCTATCTTTACATCTTTATCTATCCATCTATCCATCTACCTATCTACCTACCTATTACCTACCTATCTACCTACCTATTACTTCTGCCTTCTAAAGCATAGCTCAATGAATAAAACTGAACCTTTGTTTAGCCAAGACCTTGTAGTTTTTTAGGTTAATTCTACTCATCAGCTCTTAGGACAGGAATAAAGAATGTCAAAAGTTGAAGGATAGAGCCTGGAAGTTATTTTTTGTCCTAAAATACTGACAAAACTTTGTTTTCTAGTTATTTTTCTCTTCCTTCCAAAATGAGAACACCACAAAACAAACAAAATATAAAGCTCAACCACAGCCACAGGCAGTCGAGCAGCATGGCTGGCTGAGCTGCAGTAATTGGAGGATTTGCTGCATTTGTTTCTCTCCATGGCTTTTGTCATTTAGCTGCTGGATTGTTTTCTCATTTCTGCATGCTCCAAAGTGCGGACTTACATGTGCTTATCTTAAAGCAGCATCAAATTCTTAAAGAATCAGCTTTGCCACCAGCCTATAACTTTTTCTTTGTCCCTAAAAAAGTTGGGGAAAGAGGAAGGAAGTAGGAGTTCTTGTATCTCTTTTCACCTCTATGAACACTCACCCCATTGGTGACCTTATCCATTCTCATGGTTTTAAATACCATCTCTATGAACACTGATGCAAGATGGCAGCCACTGGCTCAGGAATTAAAGTGCCTTGAAATCTCTGACTGTTGCAAGAGCTCAAAGAAGACCAGAAAAGAAATGATAGCACAGTTAGCTTGGGGTCTAGAAGATAAAGAACACATAATACAAGATGAACAAGGATAATCATTGGGCTTCCAAGTACAATTTATAAAAATTGAACATACAGCCTTAAAATGGAATGTGGACCCAAATCCCCAGAAGCACCCCTAGTTTCTAAGATTTGAAACAAAATCAATATGAATATAATTAATAGTGCTAATAGAATAGTTAGCCCAAGAGCCGTATCAGTGCTAGTAAAATGGCAGAATTCATATTACATTAGAGTTGTTCTGTAAGAGCTTTGGTGCCTAATGCTATCTAAAGAAAATATGAAACTCTCCCAACCACCAGAATGACAGTATTACAGAAATTAAAAAGAAAAAACACATGTCTTTCTTCCCTCATTTGATTTCATCAGTCTTTATTCTCCACAGTAGTAAGTTTTCTAACATATCTAGACATATGTAGACTTTAAACTATAGAGAAGAAAACTGTCATTCAAAGGCAATTTATCTTAAGACGCTGTAAACGATACTAATCTTTGTCTATTTGAAATATATAAATTATCTAGAACAAAAATTAAAATGGATACATACATGCATACATACATACGATTATGAAATCACTTTAGACAAATTACATTTATTTTATTTAATTTTTTAAGAAATGGGATCTTGCTCTGTTGCCCAGGCTAGAATGCAGTGGTGTGATCATAGCTCACTGCATCTTCTACTTCCTGGGCTCAAGCAATCCTCCTGCTTTGGCCTCCCAAAGTGCTGGTATTATAGGCATGAGGCACCATGTCTGGTCACAAATTAAATTTAATAGAGTTTATTTGAGCGAAGGACAATTAATGAATTGGCAGCACTCAAAACCAGAAGAGCTCCCGAGAGTGCTACCCAGCTGTGTTAGCAGTGAGTTTTATAGGCTGAATACAGAAGCAAGGTAGAGAAATTACTTGATTGACTATAGTGAGGCATTTGCTGTATTTGAGTATTGTATAATGAATCATTTGCATTATTTGGATATGGTCCTATGGGAGGTCCCTAATTGTATCTCCAATAACCTGGTTGGCTGTTTGTGACTGGCTGAAGCCTTCATTCTTAAATTTTAATTGTGTGAGTCATGTGCCAGGTACAATAATATAAAGCTCATTAATTTATTAAAAATATCTGGATTTGAGCTATATTTCTGGCCAGTGGAACAACATTACTGATCTAGATAGCTAAAGTTTTTTGGTTTATTTTGACTTTTCTTGAATGATTCATTTATCGGACTTTTGGTTATAGCTAAAGTTTTTAATGAGTACTCGTGAAAAAAAGACTTAAGAGTTCTCATTTGCCTTTTGTAAAGAGGTTTTTGGAAAGGCAGTCTTTGATTCATTTAGTCTTTTAGAAGCCTCAGCATACCAATTAAAAATATATCCCATTGTTTTCGAGGCATTAGGAACCTGTTTTTTCTTCTAATATGCCTTGCCAGTTTAAACTTCCCTGTTGTTAACACTATAATTGCATGGTCTTTAGTAAGATTAACCTATTTTTCCAAAAATACACAGGTTTTTGAACCATAAGTTTTGTACATAAATGTATCTAGTGTCTCACAAAATGGAGCCCCAGACTCCTGGAATCTTAGAAGAACTCATTTTCAGAAGACACCTTTCCAAGGCTTCTTACTGGATAAGAAAAGAGTAACCCATGGAAAGGCTAGGCATTTTAGGGGCTGAGGAGAAGGGAGATTGACAGGTGAGGGGAAGGACAGTGAAAATATACAAACTCCCCACAAAACTGGAGCCCTAGAGAAATAGAGTTTTTAGATTCTTCATTGTTTCTTTTTGTCACATTGTAGCAGACTCTTACTTTCCGAAGAGAGGGCACTGGCTGGTTAATTATAAAAAGTGGTTTCCAACACAAATCCAGCAGAAGGGCTGTGGGGAAAAACTGCTTTAGTTTAGGATTAGACCCACCAGCTTCCACTAAACATCCACTGACATCATGATACATGTTTAACAAGGATAAGACGACTTTGGGAGCCTCCTTCTCTACAACCCAATCTTCCCCAGCTTTGGAATTTCAAACAGAAAAAAATAGACTAAAAAAGACAGTTAATCAAAAATGTTTAAATTCTGAGGTGACAGAGGCTTTCTTACTCCTTCCCTTTTTTTTTTTTTTTTTTTTTTTTTTTTGAGCTCTGGCCTTACGGGATGAAAGATACCACATTTGGAAACAGTAAGTCCTGCATCCCAAAAGATTCTCTTTCTTCTCTGGTGGGCTCTTAGAAAACTTTGGGCTATTTGAATCTTACATTCTCTCTCTCTCTCTCTCTCTCTCTCTCTCTCTCTCTCTCTCTCTGAGGCAGGGTCTTGCTCTGCCACCAGGCAAATCCCACGGGGTCCTCCACCTAAGCCTCCTGAGTATCTGGGACTACAGGCACATACCACCATGCCAGGCTTTCTTTTTTTAAACAATTTTTCATAGAGACAGAGTCTTGTTATGTTGCCCAGGCTGGTCTTGAACTTCTGGGTCAAGCAATCCACCCGCCTCAGCTTCTCAAATTGCTGGGATTACAGACATGAGGCACTGCACCTGTCCAGTTGAATCTTACAAGTAACCCCTGATAACTGTACAACTAATTAATTGTATAATTATACAATTAAGAAATGTAGTTCTTCAGGTTAGGGTTAGATTCACCAGCTTCCACTAGCTTCCACTAAACATCCATTGTACAAGAAATGGTAGAAAATTAACAGGTTAATTGTAAGATTCAAAATGTAATCAACCAGAGATATTTTTCAGTGGAAATACACAGTTCCATGGAAATTGATTTTCACCCATTTTCCTTTTTAAAACAATTGAATAGTGCCATTCACAACTCTTATATATTCTCTTGAGTAGATCCAAATAGCCATTTGGCATTTAGCAAATGTTTTCTCTGATCCTGTCCTTTGCTTTTGTTACATTTAAAGTACACTCCACATTTGCTGAGAAAAGTGTGACTGCGATTCAAACTCAGCCCTCTTGGCCCGTTCACAAGGGAAGCTTTGCCATAAAAGATGAATTGCAAGGTAACAGCCGAAGGGAGCCAAAACATTCAATGCAATTACCCTTTGGTACACTTTTGGGCTAATGATATTTAAATCAATATGACTGAAAAAGAAAAATAAATGTCAAACCAAATACCAAAGAATGAATAGTCTACTGCAAGATTACTAGACTCATAAACAGTTCCTTGTTCTCTAAGATTGCTCTGAGAATCATGTCAATACACTGGTCTTGTGGTAATTAAAAAATCTAAAAAGCCAATACTTATTTTGTCAAGGGCACTAATGCAAATTCAACTTGGCCTATGAGCAAATTAACACAAAGTTGTGGTTGTGCGTGAACTGGGGCAGTTAGCAATTATTCTTAGTATTTCTGTAACGAACCTTTCTGAAAAACTCAAAATGCTAGAGAATCATAAAACTTAGAAGGAACCTGAGAAACTAATGATTCCTTTGTTTTATAAATTCAGAAGCTATGGCCCACAAAAGTGACTTGTTCATGGTCACACTGCTAGCCTGTGCCTCTTGAGTAGCCCAGTGATTCTTAGCAGTGTATCTTGATGTTCTCCTCTTAAGTATCACCCCAATTCTCTCCACCCCATTCTATTGTAAAGCAGCTCCTCCTCAAAAATGACTGTGAAGTTTGGAGAACAAAAAAGATTTACATTTTCTATATTATAATGTAAGTAAATGCTGACTAGAAATTCCCTTGTCTTTTTTTTTTTTTTTTTGAGTCAGGGTCTCACTCTGTCACCCAGGCGGGAGTGCAGTAGCTCAATCACAGCTGCCTGCACCCTCAGTATCCTGGGTTCAGGTGATCCCCCTACTTCAGTCTCCTGAGTAGCTGGGACTACAGGTGCATGCCACCATGCCCAGCTGCATTTTTTTTTTGTAGAGATGGGGTTTCCCAATGTTGCCTGGACTGGTCTTGAACTCCTGAGCTCAAGTAACCCTCCCAGGTTGGCCTAGAATTAAAAGTGGGAACCATGGGCCGCCTCTTGGCTTTATTGTATAAAGCCTGTATAGAACAAAATAGGATATATGATCAGGCCTTTCAGAGAGGCTAGATTGGCAGAAGAGCCTCAATAGCAGCTTGATAAGGTCCCAAAAGGTGATAAATGAAAAAGAGACAATCTAACATTATGGCCTCAGAATGCAGGGACACCTATAGCCTAGATCAGAATAAAACAAGTCAAGGAAAAACACAACTTGAAATCCTTTAAATAAGAAAGCCAGATCCATATCAGAAGCCAGACAATTGAGATGGAAGAAATTGAATTCCAAAGACAGAAAAATGGATAAAGAAAAAAAAACGGGGAGGGGGTGACCTCAAAGATGACTGACTGGGGTCACGAGGCTGAGGAGTTGCAGGTAGACATGGGATTGCAAGCAGGTTGGATAAACAAGATGGGCCAGCTGGTCTACCTTCTAACCCCAGGACGATGTAGGGCCATGGAAAAATCTTGGTCACAAAATAGAGTCCTAACTGTAACCGTGATTTGCTTCAATCATTCATTCACTCACTCATTCATCTAATATTTATGAACACTCACTGTGTACCAGGAACTATACTAGAAGATAAGCCATCGAATGAGATAGATGTAGCTCCTGGACAAGCATGGTGACCCACGCCTGTAATCCCAGCACTTCGGGAGGCTGAGGCGGGCAGATCACTGAAGTCAGGAGTTTGCGACCAGCCTGGTCAACATGGTAAAACCCTGTCTGAACTAAAAATACAAAAATTAGCCAGGCGTGGTAGTGCACGCCTATAATCCCAGCTACTCAGGAATCTGAGGCAGGGGAGTCGCTTGAACCCGGGAGGTGGGGGTTGCAGTGAGCTGAGATCAGGCCGTTGCACTCTGCACTCCAGCCTGGTTGACAGAGTGAGACTCTGTCGAAAGGAAGGAAGGAAGGAAGGCATGAAGGAAGGGAGGGAGGGAGGGAGGGAAAGAAAGAAAGAGGGAGATAGGGAGGGAGAGAGGGAGGAAAGAAGGAAGGAAGGAGGAAGGAAGGAAGGAAGGAAGGAAAGAAGATCTTTGTAGCCAAAGTTAAGAAGGGAAAGCATAGCATACAATGAAAATTCAAAAAAGAATTCTAACTAGCATCTAACTTAGGTTGGAGACAAAGGAGGAACTGTGATATTTGTTTTTAAAATGGAAACAAATATCAAATGGAAGATGATTAACCTGCATTTAATATCTATAATATATAAACTGTTATTAATTAGCAGCAGACAAATCCCTGAATTGGTCATCTCTCTAGAAATCCAGTGATGGAGGGGAGAGAAAGGGATTCCACTGGGAAAGCCAGGAATGCAGGAGAACCAGAGACCCCATGCTGCTGGACAATGAGCAAAGATAAGGTTCTGTCTCACTTTCACTTACTCTGGAGCTGAGACTAAATCCTAGAAGAAAATAGGTTGCTGAAGACTAGAAAAGCTGCAGTGCAGCATCAAGCAGTGTCTGTCTGGCCTCAGCACCCTGTTCTGATTCCTGATCTTCTTCAGGAGGTCACCTCTCCTCGCTGACCTACTGAGGACTGCTGTGCACTCTACTTTCTTAATACTCAGCCCCAGGAACCTGGTCTCTGTACCTCTCCCAGACTTCCAGGTCTTTCTCCCCTATGTGCTGGGATCTTTGCTGGTAAATATCTGCGCTGGACAAAGTTTGGGATCTTACTCATAACAAACACACAGACTGATACTTTCGTTTTTGACTTATCTTTGACTTATCTTATTCTGATGAGCTGTAAGATTTGACCATGGGCGCACAAGGTCAGATCTTACAGCTCAACAGAATTGTGCACCCATGGTCAAATCTTACAGCTCATCAGAATTCCCAAGGATGACTACACCTGTTGAGTCAGAGGCAAGAACAGCAGGCCCTGCACCTAAACTGGATTTCTTAGACTCTATGACTCTGGGTTGGGTGCGGTGGCTCACGCCTGTAATCGCAGCACTTTGGAAGGCCAAAGCAGGCGGGTCACCTGAGGTCAGGAGTTCGAGACCAGCCTGACCGAAATGGCAAAACCCTGTCTCTACTTAAAAAAAAAAAATTAGTTGGGTATGGTGGCATGTGCCTGTAATCCCAGCTACTCAGGAGGCTGAGGCAGGAGAATCACTTGAACCTGGGAGGTGGAGGTTGCAATCAGCTGAGATCATGTCACTGCACTCCAGTGTGAGCAACAGAATGAGAATCTGTCTCAAAAAAAGAAAAAAAAAAAGAATCTATGAACTTGTGTGTCTTGGTCCACTGTCACCAAGTCCTGGCCCTACAACAAGATCTTGATTCGGTCTCAGCTACTAGCTAATGTTGCAGCATCAAAACGATATACGTGGAGCCAACTCTGTGGTGCCAGAACCTTCCAAAATATTCCCTGATTCTGAGATACCCATGCATGAAAGGGAAGGCTGGAGGGAGGTGTCGAAAAACAACTGAGGAATTTCATTTGACAGTAAACACTGCAAAAGGCATCTATGTCACATGGCTGCCCAAATGCCTGGAGCCACCCTAAGAGAAATACAGAATGGAGAGGTTATACGCCACACTGTCTGATGTGATAGCGATCCCCACACTATCAGATCAGATCTGGAGTGCTGCATACCATTCTGAGCACAGCATTTTAAAAAGGATTTAGACAAACTAAAAAGGATAACCAGATGAGTGATAGGGCTGGAGATCATTCTCCTGAGAGCTGCTACTGAAGGAAATAGGAAGACTGACAGCTGCTTCCCAGTGTGAAAAAGGCTATGGCTGGGCCATTAGACCCACCCTAACTTGTCACAAGGGCCAACAATGAGCAAAAGAGGGAGAGATTTTAAAAAATAAATGTAAGTGGGCTTTTTCTAATAGTCTAATTCTAGTGGACTTGTGCAGAGACAACAGGCCATGGCAGGTGTTATCGATGGGGGAGATGGTATTGAAATCAAGCCAGAGTTAGCAGCTATGAGTACAACTGGGGCTTGGGTGGTGATTCTGAAAAAGAAAAAGACTAGTTTTCATTTTTCTCAAGCTAGATATGGACAAGGTTCCTGAGCCCCTTCCCTCATGTCTACCAAAAGAGGAATATACTCTTAGCTCCTACTCAGCTGAAGCCTTGGCTGAAAAGAGAAGTAACTGATCATTTAAGGGGGCCCTCTGGCCCTCTGACCCACCACTGGTAGAGCCAAGACTTAGTGTGGCTTTGCAGATAACTGTGAATGTGCACATTTTGTCCTGATGATATTGATGTCAATGATGCTACTATTTACGAAGGACCTGCTGTGTACCAGGTACCTTCCTAAATATGGTACGTATAATGGCTCATGAAATTCTTATATCTGTCCTATGGAATAGCTACTATAGTCTTCATTTTCCACTGGAGGAAGCAGAAATTCAGAGAGCTTAAGTTTCCTGCAAGGCCACTGAGCTGCACATGGAGGTCACCTGAGCTCCCAGCATGGTGACTCTCAGCACATCTCCACTGCAGACACCATCCACCTCTCCTCACTGAAGTGCTTCCCAGGCCAGCTCCACCCTATTCTTGTGCTCCCAACCCCCAGGAAGGTACTGTGGCATGGTAGAAAGAGCCTGAGAATTAGAATCGGACAGGCCCGGGTTTAAAACTCAACTCACCACTTACAATGGTCTCTTTAGCCCTCCATTTCTTCTTCTATAAAATACCTACTTCTTTTCTATAGCAGACTCACATATTTTTTTCAGGGGTTAAGTTTTGAAGTAACCAAGTAAGGAAAAAACAAAGATAGTTCAGTGTGTCCTTCATAAATCCCTTTGAGGGGTGCACTTGGAGCCCCCATATATGTCAGGCAACTTTCTCCACTGGGCAGATGTGATTGAGGCAGGCAAGATCCCTGCTCTTGTGGGGCTTGGCATTTGGTGCAGCATGGCAGTCAGCACACATCAGTGAGTGTTAAGCACTATTCAAAGACCTAGTCGTAATAGGAAATGACAAGGAAAGTCTTCTCCCAGGAGGTGACATTTCAGTTGAGATCTGAGTGACAACAAGGAGCCTCAGGCAAAGATGGAAGGAAAGAGCATCCAGGCAGAGGGAAGAGCTAGGATAAGCTCCTGCAGAGAGAATCAGCCGGAGCAAAGCAGCCCCAGGGAGACTGGCCCCGGATGGAGCCAAGCAGGCAGGGAATTATAGATGCTTTGGGGCTTGTTTTCCAAGTGTGTTGGGAGAGTTCTGAGCAAGAGCACTTCATGCTCTGAATTCTCTTTTACAGCTCTCTCACTCTCTTTTCATGTTCTGTGGGTAGCACGGATTGCAAGCGGGTAGTGGGGGAAGCAGGGAAGCCAGCTAGGAAATTTTTCCGCAGTGTAGGCGAGAGATGCTGGAAGCTTGGATTTGTGGTGGCGTTGAGGTTGGGAAGTTGCAGCAGATTCAGCTCCTGCTTTGAAGGGGGAGTTCACAGGGACAGCCTGTGTGGGGTTGGTTCCCCACATAGGCTGAGGGAGGAAGAAGAATCAAGAATTACTCAAGGATAACCATTATTTGTAACTAGTTCAACATAGCTAGTTTTGTTTTGTTTTGTTTTTTCTCCAGCGCTGGTAATGTTTCTTTAGTTGGGCATCAAATGAAATAGAGCTCTTCCATTTGGGGGCTGTATTGTATAGAGAAAAATGTTTCTCTCTAAACACTAGACTTATTCTCAGCCTGGGAAGATACTCACATCATGAGAGGCATGCAGAACATAAGGCCAGTGAATTCATGCTTCCTTGTTTCACTCAAGTGGGGCATACACTTATTTGGTGGGACAGTAGGGATAGTAGATAAATTTAAGACTATTTTCATCCCTTTCTTCCATATTGAATTCAAAGCAGTTAAGTGTGCCCACACAGTAACTTCACAATATAGGACCATACATTATGTAGGTCATTTTTGCATTAGAATTTCCAGTTTGCATTTTTTAACCATCCGAGAAGATGTACTGTTTGTTCACCTCATATGTGCAGTGGGGATAACCCCTTCATCCTAGTGCGTTTCTTAGGAGATGACATAAGGGTTCACACAGTCCTGGCCTCCTGGGAAAATCCAGTAAAATGTGGGTCCTGCCCTCTCACCAAAGAACTTGAGAGTGGTTTCTAATCCTTTTTACATTCAATGACTATTTATTAAGCAGCTACTATGTACCAGATGCTATTCTGGGTACTATAGGCGTATCAGTGAATCACATAGAGTTCCTGCTCTGGGGGGTTGACCCCTTCTTCTGTCTTCACAGCCAATATGACCTCTCTCTCTCTGTCTATAACCCTTGTCCTGTAATCACTCTAATCTCCTATCTGCCTCTTCTTTTCATGTAAAAATACTTTGAATTTTTAAATTTTAAATTTTTATTTTTTTGAGATGGAGTCTCCCTCTGTCACCAAGGCTGGAGTGTAACGGCACAATATCGGCTCACTGCAACCTGCATCTCCCAGGTTCAAGTGATTTTCCTGCCTCAGCCTCCCAGGTAGCTGAGATTACAGGCATGCACCATGATGCCCGGCTAACTTTTGTATTTTTAGTAGAGATAGGGTTTCATCATGTTAGCCAGGCTGGTCACGAACCCATTAAATATGTGGCTTTTCCTTTTGCTAGGAAAGCAAAGTATTCTCTCCCAGCTATTTTGAAATGAACAATTGATACGTGTTAACCATAGTCACCTTATTTATCAACCATCAGGTCTTATTTCTTCTCAGTGTATATTTATAGCCATTAATCAACCTCTTTTTTTCCCTTTCTCCCTGCTACCCTTCTCAACCCCTGGTAACCACCAACTTACTCTCCATCTTCATGAGATCCACCTTTTTAGCTCCCACATATAATTGAAAACATGGGTTATTTGTCTTTCTGTGCATGGCTTATTTCACTTAACATAATGACCTCCAGTTCCATCCATGTTGCTGTGAATGACAGCCTTTCATTCTTTTCTATCTGCCCACCTCCTTCTCACAACCTCCTTTGTTGTAATACTGGGCCCACCTGGGTAATCTGGATTCACCGCCTCATTTCAAGATCCTTAATGTAATCACCTTTGCCAAGTCCCTTTTGCCATTTGAGATAGTGTATTCATAGGTACAATGGATTAAGATGTGGACATCTTTAGTCAGGGGAATGGAGGTGTTATTCTGTCTACCCCAAGTGTTATCCATTCAAGGAATATTTGTTAACAGAGTAGCCAGTCAGGATCCACATACACATCTGTCCATGCTAAATCAGTATTTAAAATCAATGTACTAGAGCTTCTTGTAAGTGATCGAAGTGACAAACACAATGTTTAGTACTCCGGGACCATAGGTCCTGGTTTGAAGTTGGAAACCTTAGTCTCTGGATCCAAATTGCATTTTCATATCAAGCTTATCAGAAGGTCCAGTTGTAACTTGCAATCTCAGTAGACCCTGAGGTCCCCACAGGAACATGTAAGTTTCAACCCAGGACCAGGCAGGGTGAAGGTGTTCTTGGGTGGCCAGCAGGGCTCTTTGCAGAGTTTTACACAGGAAACCAGAATTTAAATGTCTCGATCCCTTAGATCCTTAGAGCCTTGAAGATGACTTTGTATAGACAAAGCTGAAACCAGAATTGTGATCGAATTACAACCAGGAGCTGTGTGTGGCAGTTGAAATGCTGCATAGTCTTAAAGCTTGAATGTTTGAAGATGTTGAAGCAAGACAGAGTTGCTTCTCAGTTCCTGGGAAGCCTGGATTTTCTCTGCACTAGGCCTGCCTGTCAACTCCATATTCCCAGGCCAAGGACTTGGAAAAATGGGGCCACATGCCATGCTGGCATATTTTATGTGTGTGTATGTGAGTCGGCCTTATTTTAGGAATGAAAAAAATACCTCTATGTACACTGTAGATAAGAATGACCCAGAGTTTGTTACTCAGGGCAAAGTCTCTTCTCTTTTTCTTATATAATCAAATCAAATATAGTTTAATCCTGAAACTAGGGAAGAGGCAATTAATTGAAAACTTCTTTGGCCAGCTCTCAACTTTGGAATGATCTTAAAAGAAAACAATATTCTAGTTTTTTCTTAAGTCTCAAGTTACCTACCTGAATTGCAGCTTTTCCAAGATTATAGCGTATTTATTCTTTGAGAAGATCTACTAATTGTCCTTTATCCTAATGTAATCATTCACAGATTTTTAAATATTTATTAACTGACTCTTGTGTGTTTATAATTGAGGTTGCAGAGCACAGTTCCTGGCTTTACTGGGTTTAGGAATTAGAAGAGGAAACCAAAGCCATTTTGAATTACAGAAGCATGGGCAATTGAAGTTGTACTATTTGATGTTCCTGTCACAAAGGGAAAACCTTGTGAGAGAGGATGCTATCTGGGAGAGCAGACACTCCAACATTTGTTAGCTGAAAGAATAAGAGCACTGTCTGGGCCTCAGAAGGGAAGACGCAAGCCCAGCTAGCTCCCCCGGGGATGAAGTTTGCAGTACTGTGCTAGGAAGGAAAGAACAGCTCCTGGGTGTGGAGGCCTGGATGCTGGATCTGTCCCTGTGTGGTGTGTGACAGAGGACAGTCACACAGCATCCATGGGACCTCAGCTTCCCCCCTAAAGTGGCGGCCTAGGAAGAAAACCCAGTTCAATCTATTCTCAAACCTCTCCTGCATTTTGATTCCCATTTCTCTATGGAATGAGAGACTCAGATAATGAGCAAGGCCTCCGTGCTCTTTAGCGGTGCTCACTGGAGACAGCACAAGACTAACTCAGAACTCACTTTCATAAGTGCACCACCAGCCACCACTGGGGGAAAATGAGTCATTCTAATCTAGAAAATGCTGTGATTCAGTGAGTGCTACTACCTATGCCTTACGCAAAGAACAATCTGTAAAGAATTAGAATACAACGATTGTGACTTTTAAAACTACAAAAAACAGGGGCCAGACATTGTGGTTCCCATATGTAATCCCAGCAATTTGGGAGGCCAAGGCAGGAAGATTGCTTGAGCCGAGGAGTTCAAGATCAGCGTGAGCAACATGGCAAAATCCTGTATCTAAAAAAACACCAAAAAATTTAGCTAGGCATGGTTGCCTGCACCTGTAGCCCCAGCTGAGATGGGAACCTGGGGAGGTCAAGGCTGCAGCGAGCCAAGATCATGCCACAGCACTCCAGCCTGGGTGACAGAGTGAGACCCTGTCTCAAAATATATACATGTAAAATTAAAAACTGTAAGAAAGAAATATAATTTTCCCTTGATTCATGAAGCATTACAGGGCCTAATAGTTACTCTGGCCTGCTGATGAATGAGGCTGAGCAGCAAGTTCCTCTACTTAGGTAAGCCTTTTCCTCTGCTAGTTATAGAACTTAGACCTTGAAGGAGTCTCCATTATTATCTAAGCCTAGGTGACTGCTATTTAATGGAGAGCCAGGAAGAAAACCCAATTTATCTATTCTCAAGTTCCTTCTGCCTTCTGATCCCACTCACAATATTCACCAAACAAATATATGTTAGGCTTGGCTGTGGCCTGGCACTGTTCTGAGTGCTGAAGATAGAGCCCTGGACAGTCAGCTGGCCTTGTCTTTCTCCCATCTTTGTAGGGATGGTAGAAAACAGATGCATGAAACCACTCCAGGTGGCCACAGGTGTTGTAAAGAAAGCAAATCATAGCAACGTGCTGGGAAATGATGAGATGAGGTTCGTTCTTTAGGCTGAAGGACAGAGAAGGCCGATCTAAGTAGATGCTCAACGATGGTCATCGGTGGAGTCGCAGGCTAAATCAGAACTCACCTGAGAAATCATATCTAACACAGATGAGAAATGTGCTGTTCTGAGCGATAGACTGTTGTGATTTTTCCAGATACCCTGAGTTCAGGTCTGAACAATGAGAAGGAGCAAACCAGGTAGATATCCAAGGAAGCATTATCCAAGCAGAAGGAAAAGCAAGTGCAGGGGCCCAGAGGTGAGAACAATGAAGAGACAGTCTGGGATGAGTTGAGTTTGGGAACAGAAATAATAGTGGCATATGATAAGGTCAGAAAGAGTAGCAGAGTCCAGAATTGCAGGGCTCTGCAAGCTATGGTAAGAAGTTTGTTTGTTTGTTTCAATGTGCAATGGGAAGGTGGTGGAGATTACCTAACAGGTTACTTGCATGATCCACTATGATTTTAGAAGGTTGCTCTGGCTGCTGTGTGAAGAATGTTTACAGAGGGGCAGAGTAAGACAGGAAAACCAGTTAGGAGACAGATGGGGTAGGAAAGGCGAAGATGGTGGTATGAATGGAGATGGAGATAAATGGAAGGATTAAAGCACATTTTAGCAGTAGTGGAAATGGGACCTGCTTATGGGATGTAAAGGAAAACGAGAACTCAAGAAAGCCAGCAGCCTCAATGATTGGAGATTAAACAAATGTTTTAGCAAGGAACAAGTCCAGTTTTGGATATGGTGGTTTAGGTTGCCTGTTAGATACCTATTTCTTGAAAATTCTCAATTTAGTCCAACATTTACTCTTATTAAATAAATGAGGTTTCCTATGTCACGCTCTAGAAATTCAAGTTTCTGCCTCTAATTCCTGGACAAGTAATCAATTGTTCTTTAAAGGTGACAATGAGGCCTAGTGCGGTGGCTCACACCTATAATCCCTGCACCTTGGGAGGCTGAAGTGGGAGGATCACTTGAGGCCTGAAGTAGATTTTGAAACCAGGAAGGAGGAGATCAAGGCTGCAGTGAGTTGTGATTGTGCCACCCATTCCAGCCTGGGTGACAGAGCAAGATCCTGTTTCAGGAAGAAGGAAGGAAGGAAGGGAGGGAGGGAGGGAGGGAGGGAGGAAAAGAAAAAAGAAAGAGAAAAAGAAAGAAAGAGAGAGAGAGAGAGAAGAAGGAAGGAAGGAAGGAGAAATAAAAGCAAGAACAAAGCCAGCAGTACAATGTCTGATTCTGCCTCCTAAGAATTGACTGTGAGACCCTCATCTCTACAATCAATCAATCAATCAACCAAGGCTATAATGATGTAATATACTTGAGAAGGTGCCCTAATTTTTCATTTTGATAAGTCCCACCTGTCCTCTGGTTTTACCCCAACTTTTCCTTTCCTTTTTAGACAACTACAGGTCACCCACATGGGAGTTGGAGAGGCAGTGAGACCAAGGAGGCTTAGCCATGTTGAGACAACTAGGTCATAGCCACCACTATGAGAACTCCAGAGGCCTAGGTGGATTGAGTGCTCAGCATTTGGGCTTCTATTTATGTTAGATCATCAGAGAAAAAGACCGTATGAGTTGAAATGTTAGTTTGGAGAAACTTGAAGTGAGGGAAGAAAGCTGGCAGCTGTCTGTCCATCAGGAGAGAGGAAGGGAGCAGGAGCCCTGCAAATCCAATAGAAAGAACGCAAAGGAGGGACTTAGAGAACACAATGGTTGGGTTCATTTCCCCAGGGACCAGAAATCTGGAGAAAACATGAGTCTACCTTGAACTGATGGAAGATACAAGTTACAACTACAAAGAGACATGAGCTTCCCAGGTAAGCAGGTAGAAAAAAGCCTGGGCTGGGTGTAGTATATTAGTCCATTTTCACGCTGTTGATAAAGACATGCCCAAGACTGGACAATTTACAAAAGAAAGAGATTTAATGGACTCACAGTTCCACATGGCTGGGGAGGCCTCACAATCATGGCAGAAGATGAAAGGCATGTCTCACGTGGTGAGAGACAAGAGAAGAGAGCTTGTACAGGGAAACTCCCCTTTATAAAACCATCAAATCTCATGAGACTCATTCACTATCATGAGAATCTCATGGGAAAAACCCACCTCCATGATTCAATTACCTCCACTGGGTCCCTGACATGACACAAGGAAATTGTGGGAGCTACCATAAAAGATGAGATCTGGATGGGGACAGAGAAAAACCATATCAGGTAGGAAGTGGATATTAAGAGCTAAACAAAGAGGGTGCAAGCTAAACAAAGCAGTCTCTAAAGGCCATGAATCTGGATGCTTAAGAGTGTATAGACAGATCATCACTGCTGGAGTTCAGTCCCTGCTCACTGGCAGGCAATTTGTGAAATGGTAAAAAGCATGGGCACAGGAGTCAGAGACTCTAGGTTTGAATCCTGACGCCACCATCTACTAGCTATAAATTTGGACGTTACTTAAATTCTCTGATTCTCAACCACCTCATATTTAAAAGGGAGGCCATAATAGGACCCATCTTCTATGCTTATTGTGAGAGGTGTTAATACATGATGAGCCCTTGAAGTAGTTTCTGTAACATATTAAGCCCATTAAAATACCATTTCCTATAGGGAGAGGCATATAGCAGGAAACTCTGTTTGGAACAGAATCAGCATGATGTCTGATTCTGCCTCCTGAAAGCATTGCTGAGTAATTCACCACAACTGAGACATACACAGATGTTAAACTCTCCTGAAACATCACTGTAAAGTATCTGGAAGCTTTTTAGACTAATGGTATTTTAAAAATCCTGCATTCTAAAAATCCAATGCCTGACCTTTACCACTATCTCCTTCGGTTTACGGCATTTCTCTCCTGAGGAAACAAACATTAAAACATTATTTTAAAGTGTAATAGAATGAGTTATCAGTCCATTAAAGAAAGCAAACCCTCTCTAATTAACAACTGTTCACAGGAAAATTGCGCACTGCTGCAAGCCTAGATAAATGCCAGCCCAAAGTTTGAGAAATTGCACCAGTAACATGTTCCAGTTCAGTTATTTTGTCCTCACTCAGTCAAATAATTGATGTCTGATCATTCTGTCTGGTGGGTGCTGATAGAACGGGACCAATTTCTCCCTGGACCGGACTGAGATCATAAGCAGCTTCTGGACTGACTCAAGCAACAAACGAGTTAACAAGGCAGGTTTATGGAGCAAACGTGTCCCCAGACCACTCCCCTGAGCAAAGGGAGACAGGGCAGCCATCCCCATGGGACCAAAGCAGTGACTATCCTGGTCACCTGCCAGCCTCTGGCCAGGAGTTTGTACCCTCAAACAGCATCTCTTAGTAAACCTCTCCATTTCTAGATCCAGAACCCACAGAAGCAACTTTGTGTTTCGCAAAAAGAAACCAAGTGGTGATTTATCCCTTTCCTGTTAGCAGAGGTAATTATGACAGGGACAATGGTCATTGCTTAAAAAGCCTATCTTTCAATAATTGATTGAGTGCTTCATTTCATGCTGTTTCATGACCTTGATAGCTAAATGATGATTGAATGAACGATTTTTAAGTGCTGTTACTTCATATTCAAGAAGCATGGGGAAATGTATCCTTCAGATGCTCATCTCCATGGGGAAGTGGGGAGAATTTCCTAGTCTGAATTTGGACAAGGGAGTCTAATCACAGTCCAGGAACGTGGCATTTCAGCACTAGCCAAACAAAGAGCTAGATTATGCAGCTCATTAGCATCACACATCCAAGTAGATCCCAGCCATCCAAATCTGCTTTCGTTCAAAATTGCTGTTTGTGTAGATTAAATAATACCATAGGACTTAGTGATATAAACATCCCATTTGGTAGAAAAGCATTCATAGAAACAAAATCCCAATGCTGAGACTGAGAAACATCAAAGAAACACCTTACCTTATTTGGATGCTCTCATGGACTCTTGCTGGACAGCTGACAACTGCTGGCCTCTGTCTTATTTTGATGGCAATTCAGCAGGCAGAACTCCTAGACACCTAGGAGTTAGCAGCAGACGACTTTCTCTCTGAGAATAGATAATACAATATATCGGTCAATAGGACCCGTACTGTTAGGATTTAAACACACACACACACACACACACACACACACACACACACACACACACACACACGTGGGTATTTTCAAGTTGAAAGAGATCTTTGATGACCATCTAGTTCAACCCAAGACCCACCTTGGGTCACATGGTTAGTTAAAGGCAGACTCAGAACATAAAACCAGGTTTTCCGGACTGCTGATTCAGAGCTCTTTCTATTTCACTGAGCTGTCACATAGGGAACAGATTTTAATCACTTGAGTTTGTTTGCTTTTTCTTTTTTTCATCAACAGAAGTATTCAACTTGTTTTACACTTGAGATAGGTATCTCTCAAGTACAAGATGGAAAAGTCACCATCTTTCAGAGCCCCACCTACTCCAGGCTCCAGGATGGAGTTATTGTTGATCCATAATGGAAGGTGGCCGAGGGGGCAGCCAGGATTTTGAAAAACCAGGAAGACAACCTGGAAACAACTCTAGAATATCCTAGTGATCACAAGAGTTCCAGGAGGCATTATGGGTTTGTGGCCCACAGGCTTTAGAGACTGAGTGATCAGGAGGAGACATTTTGATTGGGGGCAGAATGGGGTAGAAACACTCTCTTCATCAGGGGAAATCCACAAAAAAAGAGAAGTCTGTGGGTGTGTGTTTTTTTAAATTATACCTAGTGTTCCATTATTGGAACACTAAGCATGTGGGAGTTATTCATATCCTATTGCTCAAGGTCATAACCAAGGTCTGATTTTTCGCACATGTATGCAATTCAAAAAATTGCAACCTCCAGCATAAATGGGTTAACTACATTGCAAACAGCTATTGAGTATTAGCTATATGGAATGCATTACGTCTTTTCATGAAAAGGATGATAAAGGGAGGTGTGAGTGCATAAGAGTGGGGATTGAAGGGTAGGGATTGTGCTTAGAATTAAAGTCACTTGCCTTCGAGTTCTATGTCAGGTGCACTGGTAGACTCAGAATGAGAATAGAGCAAGGTCAAGGCACCAGATCTCAGGCCAGAGAGTAGACAGGCCACTGTCCTTTTCATTTTCAGTTATAAGTCATTAAAGACAGGGAACATGAGCATGTCGTGTACTTCTTAGGCTTCCCCACAACTTTTAGAAAAGTATTCTGTATATGCCAGATGTATAGTAAATATTTGCTGAGAAGGAACTAATGAATTGGTTTAAAGAGTGACCTCAGTTATTTGAACTCTTTGGGGATATTAGTCATGTCCCTCTCTTCTTAAATATGTGTTGCTGAATATAATTTTATCTTTTTTTGAGACATAGCATTGATTATTTTACTGTGTACACCTGAAACTTTGGAGTTTTTGATGTGTGAGCTGTTTGCCCCTATAGATAGTGAATTTTTTTTTTTTTTACTCTGAGCTTTTTCTGTTTCCATCTGTACCTTGTCCATCACCCTGAATGTGAACCAGACATGCTCTAGGGGCCTGGAAACAACAGTGAACAAAACTGATGTGTTTCTTTCTTTATGGGGCTTCTAGTCTAATCTGGAATTCAAACAAACCAAGCGAATCATTACCATCTGAGCCAGTTCTATGAAGAAAACTGCCAAGATAGAGATAATATTCAAGGATAATATTTGTCTCTACAAAAAATTCAAAAATTAGCTGGGCATGCTGGCATGTGCATGTAATCCCAGCTACTCGGGAGGCTGAGATGGGAGGATGGCTTGAGCCTGGGAGGTCCAGGCTGCAGTGAGCCGTGATTGTGCCACTGCACTCCAGCCTGGGCAAAAAAAAAAAAAAGGGGTGGGGGCTAAAGACTACCAGCAAATATCAGAAACAACCATTTGTTAAATAATTTATTTCATGTTTGCGGAAAACAGAGATGTTACTCTCAAGGGAATTACAATTTTTTTAGAGAAAATACGTGATTCTTATGGCAGCTATTTAATTTAATCTTCATTTCAACTTGACAAGTGTTAATAAATGCCCACTACATGCAAAATGCTGAACACAAGGGGAATTTTAAAAATGAATAATACATGTTCTCCTCTACCTTAAAAACTGTGTTAGTCAAGGTAAGCTAGGCTATGCTGCAGTAACAAGTAACCCTAAAATTTCATGGCATTAATATAGTAAGAGTATATTTCTCACTCACACAAATTCCAGTGTGGGTTGGCAGTTCTCCTACAAATACAATTAATTATTGGACAACACAGGGTGCCAAACCCACATTCAGTAAAAAATCTGCATATAACCTGACTTCCCCAAAATTTCACCATTGACTGGAAGCCTCACTGATAATATAAACAGGTCATTAACACACATTTTGTATGTTACTGTATTATATACTGTATTCTTATAATAAAGTAAGCTAGAGAAAAGAAAATGGTTAGAAAATCATAAGAAAGAGAAAATATATTTACTATTCATTAAGTGGAAGTAGATTATCCTAAAGGTCTTCATCCTTGTTGTCTTTGCATGGGTAGGCTGCGGAGGAGGAAGAGGAGGGATTGGCCTTTTTGTGCCAGGGGTGACAGCAGGGGAAGAATTGGAGGAAGTGGAAGGGGAGGCAGGAGAGACGGCACACTTGGTGCTGTAACTTTTACTGAAAAAAATATTATGGATGCAGCAATTCAACCCCGTGTTGTTCAGGGTTAAGTGTAATTAATCAGAAATCCTGTCTACTTTCATCTTGTGATGCTGGCCTCTATCTATAGAAGGTGAAGAAAGGACTGGAGGCTTACTTGCAATATTTTAAAAGGCCAATCCTGGAAGATGCTTACACTCACTTCTACCCCATCGTATCAGTCAGAAACCAAACACATAGCCTCCAACTAACTTCAAGGAAGACTAGAAAGTGAGGTCTCCCTGTGTGTCCAGAAAGAGGAAATGGGATTGCTGAAGATATAGCTAGTTTCCATCCTAGGAAGCTCTTCATTTAGTGGCCCAGAAAGATCAGGAGATGCAAAAGTACCTTTATTATTAGGAGGACCAACTGTAAAAAGTATTAAAGAGAGGCAGAAACAAAGATGGGAGCCCACAGAGATGAGACTGATTAATTCTGATTAATTAATAGGGGATAGCAGATACAGGGAGGCTGCTAGAGGAACTGGCTTGATCAGGGTGTTAATGCATGAATAGATATTTAAATGGTGGACATAAAGAAGTGCAGTTAGACAAAGGCACAGATGTCAGCAGTTCATACCAGGCAGAAATCATGAAGGACTTGGTAAGACTGGAGGAAATAGGAGTGGAGGACAAAGAGGGGTCAGATTCCCAACCAAGGGAATCTTGGGTGTTTTTTAAAATAGCTTGGATTTCATCCTGCAGGCAATGTGACACCATGAAAGCTTTCTGAATAGATAGTGACATCATCAGATTTATTTTTTAAAGAGAGGTTTTTTTTTCCACGCATTTGATTGTTAGCTGAGGTTGATGGGAAGCTTAATGGCTGATAATTAGGGATGTTGCTGTTTCATAACAGGCAAATCTTTTCTTCCAAGAATTTAAAACACTTTGCATGCTTAGGAGAAGCTCATTAATCTTCAAAGGCTTCAAGAGTGGCACAGATGAATCCAATATTCCTATATGACCTACTTTACTGAACTGGAAAAACTGCATGCTGATCTGTAAGAAGAGTTGCATGTTGTATGATTTGTCAGCCTTGTAGAGAACTCTGTCCAAACACCACTGGGAGAAGCAGAGCAACATGACAACTCCACAGTATAGCCCAAAATACTGAAATCAGACTGCAGGGATGTACAGAAAACCCTTGTGAATGTCGTCATCAGAACCTTTGGATTCCAGTTTTAGCTTGTTACTTATCAGCTAATGACAACCCTTATCTTTAACTATAACCAAAAGGTAAATAACCATTTCTTCATGGATTCTCAACCTACTGCTGCTTTATAGTATTGAGAGTTAAATGCATTTCTTTGTTACAGTACTTTTCTAAATATATGGAAATTTAGCTTAAGTCCTAACATAGATGAAGCTATTTTAGTTTCTCTGTGCCTCCTCTACTAAAGTCCCAAACCAATACTTTTCTTCCCCACACCCCGAGTCTGGACACTGTTGGTGAGAGTGTAAATTAGTGCAACCATTGTGGAAAACAATGTGATGATTCCTCAAGGATCTAGAAATAGAAATACCATTTGACCCAGCAATCCCATTACTGGGTATATACCCAAGGATTATAAATCGTTCTCTTATAAAGACACATGTACACATATGTTGATTGTGGC
>PVKP010017662.1:0-45640 GCA_004027715.1 Plecturocebus donacophilus | reverse complement strand
GCCAGAGACCTCTCGGCCATCACCCCTGGGCAGCTACTCCCCCATCCGGAGTGTTGGCCCCTTTGGGCCCAGCACTGACTCTTCTGCCTCTACTTCGTGCTCCCCTCCCCCAGAGCAGCCCACAGCCACAGAAAGCCTGCCCCCATGGAGCCACTCCTGTCCTGTTGTCCGGCCTGATACCTCCCAGCAGCCGCAGAAGGAGGATCAGAAGATACTGACCTTAGCTGAGTACCGGCTCCATGGAACAGGAAGCTTGCCGCCTCTGGGCTCCTGGCGATCTGGCCTCAGCCGAGCAGAAAGCCTGGCCCGGGGAGGTGGTGAGGGCAGCATGGCCACCAGGCCCAGTAATGGTATGAGATCCAGCATCTCCCTCCCAAACCCACCACCTCACACAAGCACTTCCACCTCCCCTTTGAGTGGTTTCTTACACTCTCACCTGGGGCCAGAGGTTAGGATGTCTACCTCCCTTCCCCAGCATCTGTAGATAATATCCACAGATACCCTAGTGTTTCATATGGGCCCACTGGGTGGATGTGAAACTCTGACTCGGTGTCTCCTGCCAACTCTTGTCTTTCTGCTAATCTGTTCTGCTTCCAGCCAACCATCTATCCCCTCAAGCCCTCAAGTGGCGGGAATACAGGAGGAAGAACCCACTAGGACCACCTGGTTTGTCAGGGAGCCTAGACCGAAGGTCACAAGAAGCTCGGCTGGCCCGAAGAAACCCTATCTTTGAGTTCCCTGGCTCCCTCAGTGCTGCCAGCCATCTGAACTGTCGGCTGAATGGTATGTGAGCAGGGTCCCCAGCACACCTGGGGCAGGCTCTGCCATGGCTAGGAAGGGTTAGAGAAAGGGTCCCAAAGGAACATGTCTCAGACGGTACGAGGCACTGAACTGGGCTGGAACTCTTAGACCATTGCTCAGGATTGATTTTCATTTTCTTTGCAGGCCAAGCAGTGAAGCCATTACCACTGACCTGCCCTGACTTCCAGGACCCCTTTTCCTTGACAGAGAAGCCTCCAGCTGAGTTTTGTCTGTCCCCAGATGGCAGCTCAGAGGCCATTTCCATTGACCTGCTTCAGAAAAAAGGTGCATATAACCCCGAGCTCAGGCCAGGGACTCTGCTGTCACTACCTCCTCACACTTGCCCTACTACCTAGCCTGTCTTAAATCTTTAAGTGCTGGCCAGGCGCAGTGGCTCATGCCTGTAATCCCAGCACTTTGGAAGGCTGAGGTGGGTGGATCACTTGAGGTCAGGAGTTCAAGACCAGCCTGGCCAACATGGTGCAACTCCATCTCTACTAAAAATACAAAAAAATAGCTGGGGGTGGTGCCATGCTTGTAATCCCAGCTACTCAGGAGGCTGAGATGAGGATTGCTTGAACCTGGGAGGCAGAGGTTGCAGTGAGCTGAGATCATGCCATTACACTCCAGCCTGGGCAACAAGAGTGAAAACTCCATCTCAAAAAACATAAGCAAAAAAATCTCCAAGTGCTGGGAAGGGAGATCTTCCTGGGGCCGGAGGAGGAAGCTGTGTGCTGTGTATCCTGAGTGCGTGTGAGTGAGCAAGGGTCTTTCATCAGAGGCTTTAAGAGTCAGGCTCCAGTCCCTTTCCACAGTGAGGAAAGTCTAACGAGGAGGCATCTATGTCATTAAAAAATGCCTCAGTGCTCTTGGAGGAGCGGGTGAAGGTACTAGAGGGCCCAGCAGCTTGGGTAAGCATGTTGGTGACATCTAGTAAGATAAGGAATGACAAGAACCACTCTATTTAGCAAATAAGTGACCACTGAACTAAGAACATTTTTAGGGAACTGGAGAGAACTGAGCATAATTGTGGACTGAAGAGTCTGTGAAGAGGGAGAGAGACAGCTGAAGTTCCCTGCGAAAGCAGACAGGGAGAATCAGAGGTCAGGGAGAAAGAAAAACCCGGGCAAGAAGGGGAACAGCCACCATCCTCCAGGACGTGAAGGGGATGGAGTGAACAAGGGAGCTAGGGGTGTACATACAAGACTGTTACGGATTTTGGAGGCAGAGGGAAGTTTATGGCTAGGGGCCTCTTTTCTAAAGCAGAACCAAGGGCTTAAGAGGAGGGGTGTAGATTCCGCATGGCAGCTTGAGGGTGTGGCAGAGGGTGCTGACAAGGCACATATCGAGGAATCGTCCTTGTCTGGCACTGGTGTGAGGGACTTGGGTTTTCTTCAGGTCAGTGGCCTGGTTTCTCAGAGTGGAGAAAACTTATAGTTAGACTGACTCAGGATTGGAATAAGAGGGCTGAGAGGTGAGGACATTGAGAGACTTGACAAAGGCGTCATTAAGGTGGCATCAGGCTGGGAAGTAAAGACAGGAAGCACTTAAGAACTGGGCAGACCCAGAAAAGGGCCAGGCCTGAATGTTTTGCGGAGACCCACGTGCAGGTGTGGAGACTGAGTAAGTGTGGGAGGACTTTCCCACCCCCACTAAGGTTTCAGCCCCAGCTGAGTTGGCTAAGGACTTTCTCAAGGACTTGTCACATCACATTCTTTCTTGCAGGGCTCGTAAAAGCTGTTAACACCGCTGTGGACCTCATTGTGGCCCATTTTGGCACAAGCCGGGATCCCGGGGTAAAGGTAGGCAAGGAAGTGTGGAGAGCCGAGCTCTGCAAGCCCTCGCCTGTCCTGCGCCACCACCTTCCCTTGCTGTCTTGCATTTAGAGCCCAGGGTTGGGCACTTAAGAATGGGGATGGCAAGAGGGGAACCATGAGGGCCTGCTACAAGAGGACCACGGGCAGGCCTGAGGGGGTTTTCTGCACTTCCCTACTGCACCCACAGGCAAAGCTGGGAAACAGTTCTGTGAGCCCCAATGTGGGCCACCTGGTTCTGAAGTACTTGTGCCCTGCTGTCCGAGCCGTGCTGGAGGATGGGCTCAAGGCCTTTGTACTGGACGTTATCATTGGGCAGCGTAAGAACATGCCATGGAGTGTGGTTGAGGCTTCCACACAGCTAGGTAGGTGCTGGGTGGCAAGATGGGGACCCGGGGCTGAATTTACGGTTCCAGAAATTAGTCATGTGACTTGCAACCCTGGCTTCCTCCCAGGCCCATCCACCAAGGTCCTGCATGGCCTCTACAACAAAGTCAGCCAATTCCCAGAGCTCACCAGTCATACCATGCGCTTCAACGCCTTCATCCTCGGCCTGCTCAAGTGAGTGCACAGAACAGCAAGATCCCCTCAATAACCTGCCCCGCTCCCCAGGCTCTGCCTGCGCCAAGAAACCAATTTGTTGGACTGAGACAGAAAGGGTGGATCTGCAGGGTCTTGGCCAGCGCACAGGTTCACTGCCCCCCAGCCAACTATGGCCTCTGAGTAGGTCATTGCTTTCCCACTGTGCCCATGAATGACACTGGTCACCAATGTGGTCTTCTGCTTTGACAAATCTGTCATCTGGCTTATTTGGAAACTAGTTGGGTGTCTCAAGTTCTCTGGACCTTGTAAACCCTGATCTAAACCCTCATCCTCTCCATTCCAGCACTACTTCCAAATCCTACTTGACCCTAAGTCCACCTTGGGACACACATCCTAGTAACATGCTTTCGTATGGGCCCGGGCCATCCCCTTTGGCCCTCAGCTGCCTGTAGTTCCACATAGTAGCTGCCTTGATTTCTTAGGTCTACTGCAGGCTTACTCCACTCCAGGAGGAAGCAATTGGCTTATAAATCACATGCCCATCTCCCTTCACACATGCCCACTGACTCTCGAATTAGGTGAAATGAATCCTGCCATGGAAGGGAGAGTTCAGCTATTCTTCCTGTCCCTGACCCCCCTGGATCTGCCTCCTTATCTGGCTCTATTCACACAAGACTCAACTTTCTTCACCTGTCTCCCTACAGCATCCAGTCCCTGGAGTTCTGGTTTAATCACCTCTATAACCATGAAGGTAATGCCCAGAACCCTGGTCTGTCACACAAACTCAACCAGGTCAGAATTCAGAGGTGCAAAAGAGGAAGGAAGAGCTGTCTTTTCATTGCTGGAGATGGGGAGGGGGACCACACAAGCATTCATCCTCAGAGCCTCGGGTTTCCACCCAAGGCCTTCCCCAGCTTCTGCTTGAGTTAAAACCTTGGGCTGGGCATGGTGGCTTATGCCTGTAATCCCAGCACTTTGGGAGACCGAGGTGGAAGTTCAAGGTCAGGAGTTAAAGACCAGCCTGGGCATCATGGTGAAACCCTGTCTCTACTAAAATAGCTGGGTGTGAGGATGCATGCCTGTAGTCCCAGCTACTTGGGAGGCTGAGGCACGAGAATTGCTTGAACCTAGGAGGCAGAGGTTGCAGTGAGCCAAGATTTCGCCATTGCACTCCAGCCTGGGCAACAGAGCGAGACTTGGTCTCAAAAAAAAAAAACAAAAAAAAAAAAAAAACAAAAAAAAAAACTCGGAGCCAGCAGGATACTCCAGCAATCTGGAAGTCAGGTGACCTGCAACCCTGGCTTCCTCCCAGGCTCATCCACCAAGGTCCTGCATGGCCTTGAATCGCAGCATCTCACTCCTTTAAACTCAGGGCCACCGCTTGGGGTTGGAGAGTTTAGGCATTGCACAGCTGCGGACAGCAGCATTTACACTGTAATACATGCAAACTGCCTATTGCACAGCCTGTGCCACTGTATGCAGCAGCTCTGCCCAGGCTGCCTTTCAAAGTCCCACTCAGGCCAGGCTCTGCTTTTCTGTGTGGATCAGTCCCTTTCTCTTTTCCCCTAGACATCATCCAGACCCACTACCAGCCCTGGGGCTTCCTGAGTGCAGCTCATACCGTGTGCCCTGGCCTCTTTGAAGAGCTGCTGCTGCTGCTACAGCCCCTAGCCCTGCTGCCTTTCAGCCTCGACTTGCTGTTCCAGCACCGGCTGCTGCAAAGTGGGCAGCAGCAGCGGCAGCACAAGGAACTGCTGCGGGTGTCCCAGGACCTGCTGCTGTCTGCCCACTCCACACTGCAGTTGGCCCGGGCCCGAGGCCAGGAGGGCCCTGGAGATATGGACAGGGCAGCCCAGGGGGAGCGGGTGAAAGGTGTGGGTGCCTCAGAAGGTGGAGAAGAGGAAGAGGAGGAGACAGAAGAGGTGGCAGAGGCAGCTGAGGGCTCAGGGCATGGCAGGTGGGCCCGAGGCGGGCATGCCGGCTGGTGGTACCAGCTCATGCAGAGCTCCCAGGTCTACATCGATGGCTCCACCGAGGGTTCAAGATTCCCTCGTGGCAGCAGCAATAGCAGCAGTGAGAAAAAGAAAGGGGTAGGAGGCGGGGGGCCTCCCCAGCCTCCACCGCCCCGAGAAGGAGTAGTAGAGGGGGCTGAGGCCTGTCCTGCCCCTGAGGAGGCCCTGGGCCGGGAAAGGGGCTGGCCCTTCTGGATGGGGAGCCCCCCTGACTCTGTGCTGGCTGAGCTGAGGCGTAGTCGGGAGAGGGAAGGGCCTGCTGCGCCACCAGCAGAAAATGAGGAAGGGGCCTCAGAGGCTTCACCTGGAGGCATCAAGTGGGGACACCTCTTTGGCTCCCGAAAAGCCCAGCGGGAGGCCCGGCCCACAAACAGGTGAGAGCCTGCCCAAGGTAGGTATGGAAGGAGGGAGCCTGCTCTAAGCTGGGGCACAGACAGAGCCCAGCCTAGGCAGAGCCTGAGCCCGGCTACTGTCCCCTAGGCTCCCCTCGGACTGGCTAAGCCTGGACAAGTCCATGTTCCAACTAGTGGCACAGACAATGGGTGCCCGCCGGGAGCCAGAATCCAAGGACAGCCTGCAGGAGCCACACTCTCCAGCCCTGCCCTCCAGTCCTCCGTGGTGAGCCTGGGGAAATGGAAGGGCTGGGCGGCTGGGGTTGGCTTTTGATGGGGTTTCTCTGACCTCCATGTGCTCTGTCCCCAGTGAGGTGCAGGCACTGTGCCACCACCTGGCCACTGGCCCTGGACAGCTGAGCTTCCACAAAGGAGACATCCTTCGAGTGCTGGGGCGAGCTGGAGGAGACTGGCTGCGCTGTAGCCGTGGCCCTGACTGTGGCCTGGTGCCCCTGGCCTACGTGACATTGACCCCAACTCCAAGTCTGACCCCTGGAAGCAGCCAAAACTGAGGCCTTGTGCATGCTGGTGGCCTCAGGGACCCCCATAACCCCCAGACTCAGAGCCTGAGAGCCCTTCCCAAGCCCTTGGCTTGGCTACAGAGAGTAGACTGAGAGCTGGGGCCACGTATCCCTGTGCTGGCACCTGCTCCCTGTGCTCAGTATTAATTACGCCCCCTTAACTGTCCCAGTGACCTCGTCCAGACCTCCACCCAGGAACGGAGGGACGGGATGCAGCACTGGGCTGCCAGGATTCTCAGGCCCGTCTGGGCCAGCCCTTCCATGGGTGTAGACAAGCAAGTCCCATGGAGGCAGGTGGCCCAGAAAGCCATCTGCAGGGTTCCCTAGGCCAGGTGGAGATGAGGATGGGTAACAGTATTGGGGCCAGATTCCCTGGTCTGTGGCTGTGGCCAGTGCCTGGTCATCAGAAGAGGGAGGAGGAGCCCAGGTGTCTGTTTATGTATGTATTTATTTATTTATTATACCTATTAATAAAAAAGGTGCTCAGCCTCCAGACCATTTTCTCTTCCTGCTTCCCCCACCCTCCCTCCCAGCTTTCTTCCTTCCAAAAGGACGGCTGGGATAGAATGAAAAGGGAAGGGAAAACTTGATGTCCAGGGGCCTAAGCCAAGAGCTGCTTCTGGAAGGTGCTGAGGCCCAGAGCATCGTGAGTGAGATGCCCAAATGTATGGCCAAACTGGAACTTATACCCTGTGTGGCCAAGAGAGTCTGTCACATGTAGCCAGCAGCATGGCAAAGCCATTTCATTCTCAGCCAGCTGGCCAGACATCCAAACAGCCCTCTAAAATCTGGCCCTAACTCACTCCCCACTGTGGGTAGCTACCTCAGTTTCCTTTTCTGCCTGATGATAAGGCTGAACCACATGATCTGAGCCCTCCTATATCTATCTATCTATCAGTTCCAACCACCCCACCTGCCCCATACCCATATGAACATTCCAGTCCCCAAAGCCTCCCCGGGGGATCGTCTCACCTGGCACGTAGCCCCCATAGTTAGGTAAAAGACCCAGGTTCTGTGGGTATGTCCTGGGAAGCCGGGGGAGATGTTTGGAGTGTTTCTGGGTGCTGCCCGATGAGTGCTTCTGCCCAAATTCCTGCAGTGCCTGGTTGGTGAGCACAGGAAAGCTGGAGCCGAAGAGGAAGCGGGCGCAGGGCACGTAGCCGGTGAAGCCTGGGGATGGGGACACTGAGCCAACACATCCTGGGGCCTCCCCATGCCTTTGATCCTGACCCCCCTGGCTCTCACCTGACATGAAGAACTTCCGAGGGTCCCTGTCATCCATGGAGTAGGGAGAAGCCTGTGACAGAAGCCCCTGTGCTCTGACACAAGCTCCTAGGGAGGTGGAGCTGACTGACAGTCAAACGCATATCCCCAGAACCCACAGCCACTCTACTCATGGCCGCTCCCTGGCCCGGACATACAATAAGGCCCCCACTCCCACCCCTACACACTGCCCACCAGCTTCTTGGTCTCAGTTGTTCTGCCATCTCCAGTGCTGGCTCCTCCAGCTGTCCCTCTGGCTCTGGCCCTTGGTCCTCTGTGTCCTTTTCTCCCTTGGCCTCCTTTGGCAGCTCTTCACTCCCTTGCTTTCCATGCAAGTGAGTAAAGTCACTCAGAGCCTCGGCCCAGACCTGGCTGCAGTTCTTGGCAAAGATGAACTGTGCCCGGGGTACAAAACCTGGGCGGGGTGGAGGGGACAAGGAAGACTCATTAGTGTTTGGAACATATGCTCCTGGGAGAGGGTACCTGTGCATACCTGTGTACAAACCTGTGTACCCAGGGATCATGCTGGAGCTGAGCCTTTTGTGCCCACACCTGAGAGGCAGGCTCCCCCTGGGAACCTCAGTTGATCTTGGAGGCCGAATGGGAGGCAGAAGTGTGCGGTGTACTGGGGGCCAGGCTAGGCCAGGAGGGCCTTGAAGTAGCTGACCAGTCGCCTGCCCATAGGTCTGGCCCATGCTGAACCGAAGTAGTGGGCAGTGTCCAGTGTACCTGCAGCACAAACTCACCCACTCACCAGAATCGCCCTGCCCCACCATTCCCCAGAGGCAGAAGCAGAGACATCTGGAGCTCTGATCTTTCTGGACTCAGCTGTGTATACATTTGGAGCAGGCATTTCTAAGTTTTCTGCCCGGGCTTTCGATCCTTCCTCTCTGCTGTTACCCTGTTCCCATGGTGAGAACAACACAAAGCTTTGGGGCAGACCTGGGTCTCACTAGTCCCTTGCTTCTCATTTTCCATCCAATACCATAGAGACCTCGGCCTCCCAAACCAACCTGTCCGCTTGGCCCCATACTCTAGGCAGCATAACTCCACCCTCCACCCCTACTCCCAGCAGCAAGTGGGGAGTGCTGGGTGGGAGTCTTACCCCGGGATATAACAAGGGTTCTGAGGGTTGAGCCCCGGTATGAAGGTGCTGGCCACACCCATGGGAAGTCGGGCAGTTTCTTCTGTTTGCCTTTGAGGCAAGGCTCTGGTCTGTGTGTACCGTGTCCAGGGTTGTAGGGCCAGAGAAAAGGAGGCGGGGCTAAGGGAGGAGAGAAGGGAGGGGGCACTCGTGTGAGGACAGCCAGGGCCAAGGCGGGCAGAACTGTAGAGCAGAGGCTAGCGGGTCTGTCTGTCCAGGACAAAGGTGGTCCTGCCTTGCGGGGCAGGGCCCGAACTGAAGGAAGCCCTGAGGTGGGAAGTGGGAGATGAGAGAGCAGAAACCATTTGGGCCACTGAGCTCTGTCCCAGTGACTTCCTGCCTGAGTGCCTGCCTGAGATGTAGACACTGTGATCCTCATGAGTCTTCATCAAAGGAATGGAAGACCTGGAGAAAGAGGGTCTGAGGGAAGCCAGGGCCCAGAGAGGAGGTGAAAGAGGACAGGTGACGGGGGGGAAAAGGGAATCTAGACACCTCTAGGGAGTAACATCATTTATTTTCAATAATTTAACAAGAGTGGCTTACTGAATACCTGCTATAATCAGAATCATCCATTCAACAAAATGAGCCGGGCTCTGCTAGGCTCTGGCCACGGTGGCCAAGTGTGCACCCCATGGGAGCCAGAAAAGCTATGGGGGATTGAGGGAAGGAAACAGGATGAAGTTGTTTGGTAGGGTGGGGGGTGGTTAGACTAGGAGGCAAGTTAGAATTTGTTTTAAAAAATGATTTCAATTCTAAGAGAAGAAAAAGTACAGACCAGGAAGATGAGCTCTCAGAGGAGGGGGAACATGATTAAAACCCACTCTGGGCTGGGTGTAGCTGTGCTCACATCCAGGTGCTGGAGAGGCTGAGTTGCGAGGATTGGTTGGGCCCAGGAGTTTCAGTTCAACCTGGGCAACACAACCCCACTTTGAAAACAAAACAAAACAAAAAACAGCTCTAGGGCTGGGTCAGGGCCAGGCTGAGGGCTCAGGGCCAACCTTTCTGAGGCAGAGCTCTGCTCCTCTCCCCACTTCCAGTGACGTGCCTGTGCTGACCAAGGGCAGCACTGACATCCCAGGGGAATTGCACAACAGCACTGGGCCCCAAGGCACATTTCATGTAGGTCCTCACAGTTCTGCCAAGGACAGCCTTGGAATGTGTCATTTAGAGTTGTGGGAGACTCACCTCACAGCTGAGGAAATATGCTAGAGTGAGGGTGGGAGCTCAGGTGAGAGCCCGGAATAGCAGCAGTGTGTCAAGCTTAACAACCAGACTTTGGATTTTGTGACAGACACTATCACAGCTTATACCTATTCCTGACCCCCATGTCCTTTCTTCCGAGGAGCCAGAAACTTCATCAGGGTGGCTTGGATTGCCAGCCTGGAGGAATGAGCCTGGATTAGTCTAAGCTCCTTCCCCATCGCTGCTTAGGCACGGGCTTCTGGCATTCTGGATAATATGAGGGAACTCTGGGGCAGGGGAGGGTGCTGGAAAAGTTTCTTTGCTCTTAAAAAAAAGATTCACATCAAATTAGAGCAAGTGAGAGAGACAGAGATGCACAACACGAAACAATGTCCATTCCTGCCCCTAGACTTTCAGAGGGTGTGAGGATGAAATGCTGGCAGGCAACTGGAAGCTTTGTGGAAAGCTGACCTGGGGACAAGGCCTGGACACATCAAGGATGGATGGTAGAAAACAAAGGCCAGGGTCCTGAAGGTAATGTAGGGCCATGGAATTAACCAGCCTTTTTATGTGAAATAGTAAATTTCATTATTAAGGCCACTTTAAGCATTCTTTTACTTAGAGCCAAAGCATCATAATTTTTAAAAAACAAAATGGCCAGGCAGTAGTGGCACACACCTGTAAACCTAGCAGTTTGGGAGACCAAGGCCAGAGGATCATGAGGTCAGGAGTTTGAGACCAGCCTGGCCAACATAGTGAAACCCCTTCTCTACTAAAAATACAAAAACTAGCCAGACATGGTAATGCACATCTGTAGTCCCAGCTACTCATGAGGCTGAGGCAGCAGGATCACTTGAACCCAGGAGGTGAAGGTCACAGTGAGCCAAGAATGTGCCACTGCACTCCAGCCAGGGCAACAGAGTGAGACTGTCTCAAAAAAAAAAAAAAAAGAAAAACTGGTTCAAATCCTTCACCAGAGATATGGACCTTGGCCAAATTCATCTCATTGAGCCTCAGTTTTCTTATCTATAAAATGGAAGAACATTACCATCTCATAGAGTAAGGTATCAGCTAGATGAGATGATACATAATAAGCTTACAGTAAGTGCTAACCAAGTAACAGTTCATGGTTGGCATTTGGTGGGAATGGGAGGAAGGAAAGCAGCTGACAGCAGTAACAAATATTGGAGGTTCAGGGGAGAGAGTCCATGAAATTGGAAAAGGGAAAGGTTTGAATGGAAGTTGGGGTATAAATTAGGATGTAGGGACTAGAACACATTCTGCAGAAAAGACCATGGCAGTTAGAATCAGGGTATGAGTTAAAACACAAGTTAGGAAACAGATTAGGGTTAGTCTTAGGTTTATAACTTATGAAGAAACAGCGCTATCCAATAGGTAGAATGGCCTGTTACTATCATTGTTTCTATCTGAATAAAGAATCTTTCTAGATCCCTGAAGGGTGTTCTAATCTGAGAAAGAAGTGATGGGGCCAGCTGAGGGGCCACAGGAATGCTCGCTGCCTCTGTGCCTCTTTCCAGGGACAGGCAACACAGTAACACAACCACAACTTGCTCTGATGGGAGCTGCCACACCCAATGGCCAGTGTTGGATGTGGCAGTGGAGAGAAATGTTTAACTGGAGATTACGAAGGTCCATTAAGGAACACCAGGACAGCACCCCACTCAGTCCACACAGCCTGCTGGCTCCCCACAATGGCAGCCTATAGCTTTCTGTTCTGCCTTTGATTCTGACCAGGAATTGCTGTAAAATTTCATACAGATTCCCAAATCACTAGATTGTATGTCAACCCTGGGCAAGCATAAATCCCCTTTGCAAGGATGAATAAAAAGAAAAATCACAGGACCTTTGAAAAAATTTCCTAAAATCAGCGGTCCACCAAAATTGAAACAAGAAATGAAAAGAATAAACTCCAAAAGATTATATGCAACACAAAACCTTTTTCAGTTTAAAAATATACGTGCAGATGCATAAAACTGCATAAAAGGAAAGCAAAGGAATAATAAACATGAGTTTCAAATGCTCAGATGGTGTGAAGCAAAAGGGGTGGGAAAGTGGGAACCACACGGTTAGATGCATGTTATTGTCAAAGTTTCAGTTTTTGTTTGAGATGGTTTTCAAAAATGCTTATAATGGGCCAGGCACAGTGGCTAATGCCTCTAATCCCAACACCTGGGGAGGCCGAGGTGGGCAGATCACTTGAGGTCAGGAATTTGAGACCAGCCTGGCCAATATGGCAAAGTTGCTATACTGGCAAATCACCATCTCTACTAAAAATACAAAAAATAGCCGGGCATGGTGGTACGCATCTATAATCCCAGCTACTTGGGAGGCTGAGGCAGGAGAATCACTTGAACCAGGAGGCGGAGGTTGTAGTGAGCCAAGATCGTGCCACTGCACTCCAGCCTGGGCAGCAGAGCATGACTTCATATCAAAAAAAAAAAAATGCTCATAATGCATATATTTTAATAAAGTGTGGACCAATGATGAGAATGTGTCAAACCTAAGATTATGACTATTGAAATCTATGCCTTTGAGGTTGAAAGAGGTGTGGTATGATCAGAAATCATGGTATTTGGAGGGATCAAAGGAAAGGAAATGGTCTGGTCTCTATTCTACCTTTTTCTTTTTCTTTTCTTGAGACAGGGTCTCACTCTGTCACCTAAGCTGGAGTGCAGTGGCATGATCTCAGCTCACTGCAATCTTGGCCTCCTGGACTAAACTGATCCTCACACCTCAGCCTCCAGAGTAACTGGGACTACAGGTGCATGCCACTACACCCAGCTAATTGCTGTTTCTTCGTTTGTTTGTTTGTTTGTAGAGACAGTTTTTCACCATGTCCTGGCTGGTCTCGGAACTCCTGGGTTAAAGCGATCCACCCTCCTCAGCCTCCCAAAGTGCTGGAATTACAGGCATGCGCCAAGGCACCTGGCCTGGCTTTTCTACATATATAACATTCTTCAAATCTGCGAGGATCAATATTCATTTATTCGGCCTACTTATTAACTATTTCTACCAGGCAGTTGCCTTATAGATCAATACAGACAATGCCTAACCTCAATGATTGAGCCACTTTAAAGAAGAGACAGAGGTACAGAGAAAGAATAAAATGAATACCACAATGAAGATTTAAACAAAAACAACTGACCTTATATTAGGCCACAAAGAAAAATCTCAAAAATTCCAAGAAGCACAAAGAAACCACATTTCCTCACACAAACACAATTTAAAAATTTTAAAATAGGCTAAACAAACAAAAACCTAACAGTTAGACATTTAAAAATACTCCCTTGAGCCGGGCGTGGTGGTGCATGTCTATAATCCCAGCTGCTCCGGAAGCTGAGGCAGGAAGATCACTTGAGCCCAGGAATTTGAAGCTGTAGAGTGGCACTATGGTCACACCTGTGAACAGCCACTGCACTTCAGCCTGGGCAACACATCAAGACCCTGTCTCTTAAAGAAATAAAAATTTCTTTTAAAAACCCATCTTAACTCTTGAGGCAAAGAAAAAATTCCAGTTATACACAATCATTTATAAATACATGAGAATTCAATCAAAGCTGAATTCAGAGGCAATTTTTAGCTTCAAATGCATGCTAGCCTTCTGATTGAATATTCATGATTGAGAGTATAGGCTTGATCCTGGCTCCATCACTTATGAGCTGTACAACCTTGGGCAAGTTAGCAAACCTCTCTGTATCTCTTTTTCTCTCCTCTATAAAATGAGAATGCTAATAGTATAAGGATTAACTTAAACGGTACAATAAAGCAGAATAGTTGCTGCACCTAATGAACTGTCAATATCATTGACAATATCATAGAACAAGTGTTCTAGTGGGAGCTTCTCTAAGAAACAATTGTCTACTTTGGCTGTTCCCAGTAAAAGAAGAGAGCCAAGAGTGAAGGGAAAAGAGGATATCTTAAGGATTGATAGATTTCCTGGGTATCCAAGAAAGGAACTATACAGCCTGCCATATAGCCAGGCCTCATAGAAACTGGAATTGAGAACTTGAAAGCTAACGGGAGCTGAGGCAGCTATTTTCACTCTCACCCTGGGGCCACGTGCTTCTCTCCGCACATCTGCCCAGTGCTGTCTGTCTCTGTCTGCCTCTGTCTCTCCCTTTTCCAAATGGATTTGTCACTCCTAGTTTCTACTCCTTCGTAACTCTGGTGTGCATGTGCTCCTCAGGAAATCTCTACACCCCACATTCCCCACCATCTCCACAACAGTGATTTCTTAAGCAGAGTGTGCTGCAGAATTACCCAGGGTTTCTACATCAAACCCATAGAAAAGTTGCAAGACAAATATAACTTTTACCTAGATTTACCAGTTGTTCACATTTTGCAACTGAGAAGTATAGTCTTCCATGTGTCGCAGAAGGAAGGAGAAACAGACACAGGTGAGCATCGTCACCCTAACTTCACTCATCTCTCTCAGCCTGGCCTCACTGCAGACAAAGAGGCTACCACCCCAACCAGGCAGCTGTGTCTACGGAGAGAGGAGGGCATATGTGCAGACCATGATGGCTTCAGCAGGACAGGCTGCAGACAGACTAGCCAGGCAAACAAATCTAAAAACAACTAGCCAACTAACTAAATTAACTAGCTAATAACTAAGCAGTCAACTCAAGAAGTTAGAAAAAGAAGAACATCATAAAGCTAACAAAAGTAGGAGAAATTTATGAAACTGATAGAAACCACTAAATCAGGAAAACAGAAAAACAATTGAACTGTTATAAGAGCTACTTAAAACAACAGCAAAATAAGCAAACCGCTGGCAAAGTTAGCCAAGAGAAAGACTATACAATCCCCTAATGGACTGAGGAAGTTGCTAAAAACAGGCACATAAGAATTTGTGTTTTAATTATAAAAGAATACTAAGTGAAACTCTATATAATTAAACTAGAAAACATCAATAAGATTGACTATTGTCTTGGAAAATATAAATCAAAATCAACCCAAAATGATGTAGAACATCTGAATAAAATAACAATAGAATCGAGCCAGGTGCAGTGACTCACACCTGTAATCCCAGCATTTTCAGAGGCCAAGGTCAGAGGATCGCTTGAGCCCAGGAGTTCAAGATGAGCCTGGGCCAACATAGTGAAACCTCATCTCTACAAAAAATTTTAAAAATTAGCCAGGCATGGTAACATGTAGTCCCAGCTACTCAGGACGCTGACACGGGAAAACCACCTCAGCCCAGTAAGTTGAGGCTGCAGTGAGTCGTGGCTGCATCACTGCACTCCAGCCTGGGTGACAGAGTGATACCCTATCTCAAAAAGAAAAAAGAGAATAGAAAAAGTGCTCAAATAGATGCTCCCTACCAAAAGACCCACACTCCACTTGATTTACAAAATTAGCAAGAACTTAATTCAAGACAACAAATTCAATACCTAACCTCACAAAAGTTCTACAGATAAAAAATCTTACCAAATAAAACATCAAACTAGCAACAGTAAAAAAGCAGGGTGCTTGCTATCACTGTCTTCTTTCCTCCAGTTCATGGCAGTTGCCAATAAAGGATCACTGTCCCCTTTCTGAGCTCTTCCAAATTCTGCAAGACAGCATATTTCCAGTGATTTCTGCCAAAAGTTCAGATGAGGGAAGTGGTGGCAAATGTTCTGCTCTTTATCACCCCGAATTGACTGACAGCTCAATAAGGGCAGAAACCATGTCTGTCTATCTTGTTCATGACAATGTCCTCAGCATCAAGCACAAGTGCCTGGCACATAGTATGAACTACACAAGTCTAGTAATATTGTAAAAGGATAATATACATTGTCTGGGCACAGTGGCTCCCACCTGTAATCCCAGCACTTTGGGAGGCTGAGGCAGGTGGATCGCTTGAGGTCAGGAGTTTAAGACCAGCCTGACCAACATGGAGAAACCTTGTCTCTACTGAAAATACAAAAATTAGCCAGGCATGATGGCATATGCCCTACTTGGGAGGCTGAGGCAGGATAATCACTTGAACCTGGGAGGCGGAGGTTGCAGTGAGCCGAGATTGTGCCATTGCACTCTAGCCTGGGCAACAAGAGCAAAACTTCATCTCAAAAGAAAAAAAAAAACAGAAAAAGAATAATATACATTAAGACTAGTAGAGGCAGGCATGGTGGTAGCCCATGCCTGTAATCCCAGCACTTTGGGAGGCCAAGGCAGGAAGATCACTTGAGCCCAGGAGTTTGAGACCAGCGTGGGCAACACAGTGAGACCTCGTCTCTACTAAAAATAAAAAATTAGCCAGATGTGGTGGCACATCCCTGCAGTCCCAGCTACTCAGGAGGCTGAGGTGGGAGGATTGCTTGGGCCCAGGAGGTCAAAGCTGCAGTGAGACATGATTGCACCACTGCATTCCAGGCTGAGCTTAAAAGAGTGAGACCCTCAAAAAGAGAGAGAGACTAGTAGGATTTATTTCAGAACTACCACAGTGATTAAACTAGAAAATTTCTTAGTGCAATTAACATATGATAAACCACGGGATATAAAAGCCATTTGATCACCCTGGCAGATATTGGAAAGATATTTTATAAAACTAAATATTCACTTGTGATTCTTCTTAAAAAGGACTTTTAGTAAACCAGGAATATAAACATGATAGAGAATATTTGAAATAAATATGCAATATCAAACTATATCCAGGAGAAACACAAGAGCCAGAACTGACAAATAAATCTTATCTGTTGTACCAAATCAAATAGGCTATAGTTACTTATGGGAATGTTACTGGGAGCTTCTGAAATACGGTCATAGCTTAGCAGGAAAAGATACTAAGAAGGATTAACTATATTTGCCATGGGCATAAGAGGAATGCTAGCGTGTAGGATTCATAGTCCTTCACTTTATAAAAGTCAGATCCAAGATAAGGACGCTCACTATCACCTTTACTATTCAAAGTTATTCTAGACAATGCATAAAACAAAATTAATAAGAACCATGAATATTGGAAAGAAAGCAAAGAATCATCATCTGCCTAACTACAAAATCCTGAGAAGCAACTGAAGAACAATGAGAATAAGAGTATCATAAGATGTTTATTACTTGAAACATATATTCAATTATCAATAGCTTTATTAGGCAGCATTGCCAGTTAGATGACATACTGGAGGACTTCCACTTCCAGCATTATGGCAAAATAATTCAGAAGATTATCTGAAGCTATCAACTATATATTACACCGGTCATGTGAGGTTTTGTAGCTCTCACAAAGAAAGGAATCTTTAAGAATATACCTTCCCGGGTGTGGTGGCTCATGCCTGTAATCCCAGCACTATGGGAGGCTGAAACAGGCTGATCATTTGAGGTCAGGCGTCGGAGACCAGCATGGCCAGCATGGTAAAACTGGTGAGACCCTGTCTTTACTAAAAATGCAAAAATTAGCTGGGTGTGGTGGCACACGTCTGTAATTTCAGCTACTGGGGAGGTTGAGGCAGGAGAATCGTGTGAACCTGGAAGGCAGAGGTTGCAGTGAGCCAAGACCATGCCACTGCACTCCAGCCTGGGTGACAGAGGAAAATTTAAAAAAAAAAAAAAAAAAAGCACAAACAGTGAGACTCAGAAGCAGAGCAGAATGGCCATTACCAGAAGCTATGGAGAGAGAGAAAGTTCTGGTTTTGCAAGGAGTAGGTCCTAGACATCTACTGTACAACATAGTGCCTAAAGCCTATATAGTTAAGAATATTGTATTATATATTTAAACATTTGCTAACAGGGTAGATTTTTTTTTCCATCATGTTCTTCTAAGATACTAATAAACCAAAAGATGGTAGATCTTATATTAAGTGTTCTTATCACTAAATAAATAAATTGGGCAGGAGGAAACACTTGGAGATGATGGATATGTTTACAGCATTGATTATAGTGACAGTTTCATGATTCTATACTGACTTCCAAGTTCAAGTTGCATACACTAAATATGTACTGTAAGTCCTCAATATTGTTGATTCTTGGAAATTGCAACTTTAAGTGAAATGATGTATACTGAAACCAATTTTACCATACATAAGGAGAACATGCAAACTCCACATAGATAGTGGCCCTGGCCTGAATCAATTTGTTTTTTTTCCCCTGGCCAGGTGCAGTGGCTCTTGCCTATAATCCCAGTACTTTGAGAGGCTGAGGTGGGAGGATCACATGAGCCCAGGAGTTTAAGACCAGCCTGGGCAAGATGGGGAGACCCCATCTCTACAAAAATAAAAAATTAAATTTAAAAAAATATTAATTAAAATTAATTATCTGGGCTAATTAGCCAGGCAAGGTGGTACACACCTATAGTCCCAGCTACTCAGGAGGCTGAGGTGGGAGGGCCAGTTGAGCCCAGGAGTTTGAGGCTGCAGTGAGCTATAATCACACCACCATACTCCAGTCTGGGTGATAGAGACCCTGTCTCTATAAAAAGTTTAAAAAATGATAAAATATTTTTTCCTTATCAATGTTATAAAGAAACAACAGTGAGTGAAATATTATTTGAGGACCTGCTGTACAATTTTTGTATGTCAATAAACTGATTTTTAAAAAAGAGAAATCATCAGAGGCCAAAAACTAGACAGAGGATAGAAGGCACTTTTGGCTTAATGGTGTTTGCCAAGCTACATGAACTTCAGGGTTCCTTTTCACAGGTTCATGAAGTACAGAGAAAAGGAGATAAAACTCAGTGACCACCCAAGATGGAGAGTCTAATAGAAAACTTTTCCTGCATAAAACTGTCATGCATAAAGTTATGCCCCTTTAGTCTTTTCTTCTTTTTCTTTTTTTGAGATGGAGTCTCATTCTGTCACTGAGGCTGGAGGGCAGTGGTGTGATCTCAGCTCACTGTAACCTCCACCTCCCAGGTTCAAGCAATTCTCATGCATCAGCCACCTGAGTAGCTGGGATTACAGGCACCCACCACCACACCCAGCTAATTTTTGTATTTTTAGTAGAGAAGAAGTTTCACCATGTTGGCCAGGTTGGTGTCAAACTCCTGACCTCAAGTAATCTGCCTGCCTTGGCCTCCCAAAGTGCTGGGATTACACACATGAGCCACCGTGCCCCACTTTGTCCCCTTAGTCTTAAAGTGAACTGGAGATCAATCTGCCCCCCCAACTCCTTTCTCAGGGAATTACAATGAAAATTGCCCATCTCAATACTTGGTACCAAGTGGAAAAGGGGGACATATTTCCCCTAAAAATTCGTAACTACAAGCTGGCTCATGTGTGATTTGCAGATAAAATTCACTCTACCTGAGTAGTCTGAAATACTATCAAGATAATGAGGCAGAAAGTAGGTGGGACTGGACTCCAGAGGCGGGGATCAGCAACAGACCAAATTGAGGACTAGCTAAAACAGAGATGGGGCAGAAGTGCCTTTCCACATGACACGGCCACCAGTGTGCCATGTTAGTTTACCACTGCCATGGTAACACCCAGAAGTTACCACCCCTTTGCATGGCAATGACCCAATGACCCAGAAGTTACCACCCTTTACATACAGAAATTTCTGCATAACCCACCCCTTAATTTGCATGTAATTAAAAGTGGGTATAAATCTGAATGGAGCACTGCCTTTGAGCTGCTGCTCTGAGCACACTGCCTGTGAGGTATCCCTGCTCCACAAGGACCAGTACCTCTGCTGGTTTATTAGGATCTTAGAAGAGTATAATGGGGAAAGAAATATCTACACTGTTACCAAATTTTTTTTTTCCAAATTTTTAAGTATACACTGCTGCTTCAATAAAGTTGCTATTTAACACAACTGGCTTGCCCTTTGATTCTTTCCTGGGCAAAGCTAAGAACCTTCCTAGGCTAAGCCCCAGTTTGGGGGCTCACGTGCCTTGCATCATCTGGTGACCAATGAAAGGACAAAGACAATGAGCAAGAGGCAATGAGTCAGTGAAGACGGTGGCAGTCAGCAGACAGGTGAGATGGTGAGACAGCAGAGATGGTGGCAATCAGTGATCAGTGGAGAGGTGACCATTGGGGAGAGTCAGCAACTGGCAAGACAGTGAGAGCTTGGCAGGATCAAGCAGCGAGACAGTGAGAGATCACAAAGCAGTCTGTGATTGAGGCTGCAAGAGCTGTAACACGAGGCTATAACAATAGGCTGTAACAATAAAGAGCTGCTAACACTAACCAAAGGCTCTTTTCAGAACCATCATTTTCCCTGGTAGGAGGCAGAGCCAAGCAGACACACAAACGGCCATAATGCCACTGCCTCATGTGAGCTCTGACCACATCAGGCCAGTGGATTACCAGTCCCTGTGCTCTCCCTGTGCAACAGCTGAGCCCACCCAAGTTCAGGGACTCTGGAGGGACCTTCACCAGGATCCCATATGAAAGAATGGCTGGTGCCATTTTTGCTCCTATGGATGGGTAAGTGTCCCTTCTCCTCCTACTCCATGATATCTGGTGAGTTGGGGAATAAAAAGCCTTTAGCTAAGTGGTCAGTGAGAAGTACCCCACAGTTTGAGTGCCCTGAGGCACATCCTTGTGACCCCTTCTCCCAGTCCTTTCTTTTCTGACTCCATTTTATAGTGCCACCAATCATTTTATTTTGATTTTGAGTCCTAAAATTTATGTTTCATTTGAAGTCTTATGTTTCCTTTAACTTTCTGTTAACTGTATTTGGGCAATTGTTTAAGGCAGGACATTTAGTTGTGCCCTGTTGTGTCAACTCTGGGATACCAGCCACATTGTTCTGTCACCCCAACTTGGTCTTGGGTTCACTGTTGGCCACTCCCTGGGTGCCTCCAGGTTTTTGGCATTTGGTGAGGGGACCCTCATTGGCTGAAACAGGCACTTTGGGTTTCCAGAGGCCACCCCCAGACACTCTGGGGTTTTCAGCATTGACATTCCCTCTAGGATTGTAGGTTATAGGTCCACCCACTATGGGAATATGGGTGTCACTTTTTTCTGCCCTGAAGTTAGAAGTTACTGTTTTCCTAACAGCCAGTTGCAAGCCCCTTACTGTGTGCTGTCTTACAACTGCCTTGCTCAAGCCTCTCCCAGTCAAAGGGACCAGGAGTTCCCAGGCCCCTAGCCTGATGGACAGCCACTTACAATGGTAGACAAGTGGCCACCTGAACTTTTGTGTGTGTGTGCCTCCACTACTGGGAAGGGTCTCTGGCAAGTCAGAGCCTATGTGGTCTTTCCTTGGGCAACGCTGTTTATCCTCTTCCCTTCCTCCCTTCCAGTCTCCATGTGTTTAGCCACCTTCTCTGAACAACCCCTTACTCTCTGTGGAATTTAGGCTCAACATTCTACTGCCCATTGGTAGCTTGTAATCCACTTTTGTAATGCCTTCCTACCTATACTTACACCTTCTCTACAGGGAGTGGGAGTCTAAAAGGGAAAAATAACAATGGCCTAGTTACTTTCCTTCTTGCTTAGAAAAATTTATGCCCAGTAAAAATCCTTGTTAGGCATGGGGACAATGATGAGTATCCCAGATAATTCACCACTAGGATGCCTTTTAGGCTAATTCAGCTTAAAGGAAAATTCATTTTCTATTGCATCACTGTTTGGGTTTAATACAAATTAAAAAATCAACAGATATGGCCTAAACATGGTTCTATATGTTATAATGATATTTTACAATTGGACTTGTTCTATAAAAAAGAAGGAAAATGGGAAGAGGTCACTTATGTACAATAGAAGGCTATTATAAACCTTTACTGGCTCACATTAGTTAAGGTACCAGAAAGCCACACCTAAGGGACCTCCTTCTAGCTGCTCCTCCTAGAAGGTCTATTCCCTCCCTGGAATCTCCTTAGTCCCCCAGTTGTGAAGGGGGTCCTACCAGTTCTCTAACAAAGGATTCCACCCCAAGATCATCAGGCACCTCTCCCTCTTATCCAACTAGCCTCAGCCTATACCCTCAACTGCCCAAGAAAGTAAGTCCAACCAGTACCACCAGTAGTGCGGCTGACCCTAAAGTCAAACTGTGTCCATTGTGGGAGGTAGCTAATGGAAATGGGGGAACACCTAGAGTACATGTGCCATTTTTTATGTCTAATTTGGCTTTATACAAAGAAAACTTTGGCCAGTTTTCACAGAAATTTAAGCTGACCATGTTCTTTGATTTAATTTGTCATGACTTGCAAGTATTGTCATTTACCTGTTGTGCCATAGAAAAAAAAAAATGGAAAAAAAAATGTATGTGGTTAAGCCAGTTAATTATGACAAGGTTAGAGAAATAACTCAGGGAGAAGATAAAGATCCCACTCTGTTTCAGAGTTATTTTGTTGAGGCACTCAGGAAATATACTAAAGCAGACTCAGACTCCACAGAAGGGCAAGCACTCCTGTGTTACATTTCTCAATCTACCCCTGACATTAGGAGAAAGCTACAGACAGCAGCAATGGGACCTCAAATCCCTATGAGCCACCTTAAATTTGGCCTTTAAAGTTTACAACAATAGGGATGGAGCAAAAGAGTTTAAAAAAAAAAAGAAAAAGAAAAAAAGTGCAATTGTTAACAGTTGCTTTAAGCCCTATGCCACCTCAGAATTACCCATCTCAAGAAAGGGTTGCGAGATCAGCATCTGGGATGCCCAGAAAAGATCCCTTGACTCACTGTGGTGAATTCCCTCAGCATTTGTTTGTCTGGAAAAGACTGTATCTTTCCTGCATTTATGAAGCTTAGTTTTCCTGGATATAAAATTCTTGGCTGGTAATTGTCAGCATTAGGTAAACTATAAAGGAAAACCTATCAGATTAACAGCATATTTCTCAGCAGAAACCTCTACAATCTAGAAGGGATTGGGGTCCTATTTTGGTCTCCTTAAACAAAACAATTATCAATCAAGAATTTTGTATCCAGCAAAACTAAGCTTCATAAATGCAGGAAATATACAGTCCTTTCCAGAAAAACAAATGCTGACAGAATTCGCCACTACCAAGCCAGCACTACAAGAATTGCTAAAAGGGGCTCTACATCTTGGAACAAATCCTCAAAATATACCAAAATGGAACATTCTTAAGTTGTAAATCTCACATGACCTATATAACAATAACACAATTTTAACAAAGGTATTCAGGTAAAATGGCATGATGAATAGAATAGTACCTCATATCGCAATACTAACATTGAACGTAAATGGCTTAAGTGCTCCACCTAAAAGATACAAAATGGCAGAATGTATAAGAATTCACCAACGAAATTTCTGATGTTTTCAGGGGACTCACCTAACACACAGGATTCACATAAACTTAAGGTAAAGGAGTGGAAAAAGATATTACATGCAAATGGACACCAAAAGCAAGCAAGAGTAGCTATTCTTATATCAGACAAAACAAACTTTAAAGCAACAGCAGTTAAAAAAGATAAAGAGGGACATTATATAATGATAAAAGAACTAGTCCAACAGGAAAATATCACAATTCTAAATACATATGCACCTAACTTACTAGACCTAAGAAATGCAATAGACGACAACACAATAATAGTAAGGGACTTCAATACTCCACTGACAGCACTAGACAGGTCAAGACAGAAAGTCAATGAAGAATCAGTGGACTTAAACTATACCTTACAACAACTGGACTTAACAGATATTTATAGAACATTCTACCCACCAACTGCAGAATATACATTCTATTCATGAGCACACAGAACATTCTCCAAGATAGACCATATGATAGGCCACAAAATAAGTCTCAGTAAATTTAAGAAAATCAAAATTATATCAAGTACTCTCTCAGACCACACTGAAATAAAATTGAGAATCAACTTCAAAAGGAACCCTTAAAACCATGCAAATACATGGAAATTAAATAACCTGCTCCTGAATGATTTTTGGGTCAACAATGAAAACAAGATGGAAATTTAAAAATTCTTTGAACTGAACGATAATAGTGACACAACCTATCAAAACCTCTGGGATACGGCAAAAGCAGGGCTGAGAGGAAAGTTCATAGCATTAAATGCCTAGATCAAAAAGTCTGAAAGAGCACAAATAGACAATCTAAGGTCACATCTCATGGAGCTGGAGAAACAAGAACAATCCAAACCCACTCAACAGAAGAAAAGAAACAATGAAGATCGGAGCAAAACTAAATTGAAACAACAACAACAATACAAAAGATAAATGAAACAGAAAGCTGGTTCTTCGAAAACATAAACAAAATTGATAGACTGTTAGCAAGATTAATCAAGAAAAGAAGATCCAAATAAGCTCAATTAGAAATGAAATGGGAGCTATTACAACTGATACCACAGAAATACAAAAGATTATTCAAGGCTACTATAAACACATTTACATGCATAAACTAGAAAACCTAGAAGAAAAAATTCCTGAAAATATAAACCTGGAAACATACAACCCTCCTAGATTAAACCAGGAAGATACAGAATCTCTGAACAGACCAATAACAAGCAGTGAGATTAAAATGGTAATTTTTTAAAACTGCCAACATGGCCAGGTGCAGTGGCTCACGCCTGTAATCCCAGCAATTTGGGAGGCAGAAGCAGGCAGATCACCTGAGGTCAGGAGTTGGAGACCAGCACGGCCAACATAGTGAAACACCGTCTCTACTAAAAAATTAGTTAGGCATAGTGATGGGTGCCTGTAATCCCAGCTACTCAGGAAGCTGAGAGAGAAGAACTGCTTGAACCTGGTAGGCGGAGGTTGCAGTGAGCCAAGATCCCATCACTGCACTCAAGTCTGGGTGACCGAGCAAGATTCCATTTCAAAAAAAAATCTGCCAACAAAAAAAAGTCCAGGACCAGACGGATTCACAGCTGAATTTTATCAGACATTCAAAGAAGAACTGGTACCAATCCTATTGACACTATTCCAAAAGATAGAGAAAGAGGGAATCCTCCCTAAATCATTCTATGAAGCCAGTATCACCCTAATATCAAAACCAGGGAAGGAGATAACCAAAAAAAAGAAATTACAGACCAATACCCCTGATGAACATAGATGCAAATATCCTCAACAAAATACTAGCAAACTGAATCCAACACCATATTAAAAGGGTAATCTACCATGATCAAGTGGATTTCATACCAGGGTTGCAGGAATGATTTAGCATTTAACATATGCAAGTCAATAAATGTGATACATCACATAAGCAGAATTAAAAACAAAAATCACATGATCATCTCAATAGACACAGAAAAAGCATTTGACAAAATCCAGCATCCGTTTATGATTAAAACTCTTGCCAAAATTGGCACAGAAGGGACATACCTTAAGGTAATAAAAGCCATCTAGAACAAACACACAGCCAACATTATACTGAATAGGGAAAAGCTGAAAGCATTCCACCTGAGAACTGGAACAAGACAAGGATGACCACTTTCTTTCTTTTTTTTTTTTTTTTTTTTTTGAGACAGAGTCTAGCTCTGTGGCCCAGGCTAGAGCACAGTGGTGTGATCTTGGCTCACTACAACCTCCACCTCCCAGGTTCAAGTGATTCTCCTGCCTCAGCCTCCCAAGTAGCTGGGATTGCAGGTGCCTGCCACCATGCCCAGCTATTTTTTTTTGTATTTTTAGTAGAGATGGGGTTTCACTGTGTTGGCCAGGCTGGTCTTGAACTCCTGACCTTGTGATCCACCTGCCTCAGCCTCCCAAAGTGCTGGGATTACAAGCGTGAGCCACCACACCTGGCCAGGATGGCCACTTTCACAATCTATTCAACATAGTACTGAAAGTGCTACCCAGAGCATTCAGAAAAGAGAAAAAAAGGCACCCAAATCAGCAAAGAGGAAGTCAAAATGTCGCTGTTTGCTGATGATATGATCGTATACCTAGAAAACCCTAAAGATTCATACAAAAAGCTGCTAGAACTGGTAAATGAATTCAATAAAGTTTCAGGATACAAAACTGATGAACACAAATCAGTAGCTCTGCTATACACCAACAGTGACCAAGCTGAGAATCAAAAAAAACTCAACCCCTTTCACAATAGCTGCAAAAAATAAAATAAATATTTAGAAATATACCTAAGAAGGTGAAATACCTCTACAAGGGAAACTACAAAACACTGCTGAAAGAAATCGTAGATGACACAAACACATGGAAACACATCCCATGCTCATGGATGGGTAGAATCAATATTGTGAAAATGACCATACTGCTAAATGCAATTCTCATCAAAATACCACCATCATTCTTCACAGAGCTAAAAAAAAAAAAAACAATCCCAAAATTTATACAGAAGCAAAAAAGAGCCTGTATAGCCAAAGGTAGACTAAGCAAAAAGAAGAATTCTAGAGACATCATATTACCTGACTTCGAACTATACTATAAGGCCATAGTCACCAAAACAGCATGGTACTGCTATAAAAATAGGTGCATATGGCCGGGCACGGCAGCCCATGCTTGTAATCCCAGCACTCTGAGAGGCCGAGGCGGATGGATCACCTGAGGTCAGTAGTTCAAGACCAACCTGGGCAATGTGGAGAAACCCAGTCTCTACTAGAAATACAACAAATTAGCCAGGCGTGGTGGCAGGCACCTATAATCCCAGCTACATGGGCAGATGAGGCAGGAGAATCGCTTGAACCTGGGAGGCAGAGGTTGCAGTTAGCTGAGATCGAGCCACTACACTCCAACCTGGGCAACAAGAGCAAAAACTCTTTAAAAAAAAAAAAAAAAAAAAAAAGGCACATAGACCAATGGAACTGAATAGAGAACCCAGAAATAAAGCCAAATACTTACACCCAACTAATCTTTGACAAAGCAAACAAAAAATATAAAGTGGGGAGAGGACACCCTATTCAACAAATGATGCTGGAATAATTTGCAAGCCATATGTAGAAGAATGAAACTGGACTTTCATCTCTCACATTATACAAAAAACTCAAGATGGATCAAAGACTTAAATCTAAGACCTGAAACCATAAAGATTCTAGAAGATAACATCAGAAAAACCCTTCTAGACATTGGCTTAGGCAAAGACTTCATGATAAAGAACCCAAAAGCAAATGCAACAAAAATAAAGATAAATAGATAAGACTTAATTAAACCACAAAACTTCTGCACAGCAAAAGCAATAATCAGCAGAGTTAACGGACAACCCACCAAGTGGGAAAAATTTTTCACAATCTATACATTCGACATAGGACTAATATCCAGAATCTACGAAGAACTCAAACAAATCATCAAAAGAAAAACAGTCCCAACAAAAAGTGGGCTAAGAACATGAATAGACAGTTCTCAAGAAAAGATATACAAACAACAAACAAGCATACAGAAAAATGCTCAAGACCATTAAGTATCAGGGAAATGTAAATCAAAACCACAATATGATATCACCTCACTCCTGCAAGAATGTCCATAATTTAAAAATAAAAAAATAATAGATGTGGGCCAGGTGTGGTGGCTCATGCCTGTAATCCCAGCACTTTGGGAGGCAGAGGCAGATGGATCACCTGAGGTCAAGAGTTCAAGACCAACCTGGCCAACATGATGAAACCCCATCTCTACTAAAATTACAAAAATTAGCTGAGTGTGGTGGTGGGCACCTGTAACCCCAGCTACTCGGGAGGCTAAGGCAGAAGAATCGCTTGAACCTGGGAGGCAGAGGTTGCAGTGAGTGGAGATCGCACCATTGTACTCCAGCCTGGGGCACAAGAGCAAAACTCTGTCTCAAAAAAAAGATAATAACAGGCCGGGCACAGTGGCTCACGCCTGTAATCCCAGCACTTTGGGAGGCTGAGGCGGGCGGATCACTAGGTCAAGAGATCGAGACTATCCTGGCCAACATGGTGAAACCTCATCTCTACTAAAAATACAAAAAAATTAGCTGGGCATGGTGGCACGCACCTGTAGTCCCAGCTACTCGGGAGGCTGAGGCAGAAGAATTGCTTGAACCTGGAAGGCAGAGATTGCAGTGAGCCAAGGTCACGCCACTGCACTGTAGCCTGGCACCTAGTGATGGAGTGAGACTCTGTCTCAAAAAAAATTAAAAAATTTAAAAAAAGACAATAATAATAATAATCAATGTTGGCATGGATGCAGTGAAATGAGAATACTTTTACACTGTTGGTGGGAATGTAAACTAGTACAACCACTACGGAAAACAGTGTGGAGATTCCTTAAAAAACTAAAAGTAGATCTACCATTTGATCCAGCAATCCCATTACTAAGTATCTATTCAGAGGAAAAGAAGTCATTATATGAAAAAGATACCTGCACACGTATGTTTAGCAGCACAATTTGCAATTGCAAAAATATGGAACCAGCCCAAATGCCCATCAATCGAGTGAATAAAATGTGGTGTGTGTATATATGTATGTGTGTATATATATACATATATATGCGTATAAGTATATATACACACATGTGTATATACATTTATGTGTGTGTGTGTATACACACACACACACAAACACATATGCCATGGACTACTACTCAGCCATTAAAAGGAATGAAATAATGGCATTCACAGCAATCTGGACGGAAATGGAGACTATTATTCTAAGTGAAGTAACTCAGGAATGAAAAACCAAACATCGTATGTTCTCACTTATCTGTGGGAGCTAAGCTATGAGGACACAAAAGCATATGAATGATACGTTGGATTTTGGGGACTCAGGGGAAAGGGTGGGAAGTTGGCGAGGGATAAAATACTACACATTGGATATAGTGTACACTGCTCAGGGGATGAGTGCATCAAAATCTCAGAAACCACCACTAAAGAACTTATGCACGTAACAAAAAAAAGAAAAACAAACTTGTTCCCCAAAAACCTATTGAAATTATTAAACATTAAAATAATCAACAAGTTGAAACTAAGTGAACAAAAAAGGAGTTTGGTATTTATTCAAAAAGTTAAGCATACATGCCTTCTGGATGAGAAGTCAGCTATTAATCATATTGTTTCCCAGTACATCATAAATCATTATTCTTTTGCTACTTTCAAGATCTTATCTGTGGCCAGGTGCAGTGGCTCATGCCTGTAATTCCAGCATTTTGAGAGGCTGAGGCAGGTGGACCATTTGAGCTCAGGAGTTCAAGACCAGCCTGAGAAACACGGAGCAACCCTATTTTGACCAACAAAATAAATAAATAAAATCTTTGTACTTCAGTCATCTGACTCTGATTGCTTTTAATTTTTATTTATTCATTTTTTTGTTTTTAGAGACAGGGTCTTACTTTGTTACCTAAACTGGAGTGCAGTGGCAGGATCATAGCTCACTGCAGCCTAAAATTCTCAGGCTCTTGCAATCCTCCCACCTCAAACTCCTGAGGAGCTGGGACTACAGGTGTATGCCACCATACCTGGCTAATTTTTTTTTTTAAGTTTTATAGAGTTGGGGGTCCCACTCTCGTTCAGGCTGGTCTTGAACTCTGGGGCTCCAGCAGTCCTCCTGCCTCCCAAAGTGCTGGGATTATAGGTATGAGCTACCACACCCAGTGACTATGATTATAATCCCTACAGCAACCACTAAGAAAGTTATTAAATATATATATAACAATATATTTATCCTATAAGTGCAATGTTGGTTTGAAAGAAAATTAATATAGAAGAGTGATGTCACCAAAATGGCAGAGTAGAAGTAATCTGGCTTCACTCCCTCCCACAGAAAACCAAAAACAAATATCCAGGACCAAGATTATCATCACTATCCCAGAACTCGAATATGAGGCTGAAACAATCCCCAGGGACACAGAAGTCAAAAACACTGAGCATACAATAAGAGAAACAGACTTCTCTATCTGTGACAACCCTCACTCAGTTTTCTGGGCACCATACATGGAAAATTACTCCTGGATTCAGTTTCTACACCAGATAATGTGAGATTGAGGTAAACAACCAGCTTTCCTATCATCTTGCATTCCCGTGCAGGAAAACTATTTCTGCCTGCCTCAACCCATAGGAGACATCACAAGTGCCTATAGGAAGAAAAATCTCCAAGAGCAGCTAGAAACAAAGAGTAGATGGGACTAGCAACCCATGTAACTCTGCTCTTCATCTCAGCCAAAGGAGTTGCCAAATTAAAGCAACTTCTCAGCAGCACCACACTGCGAGAAATACTCCACAGGTTTTCCAGTCACAAACACCTAGCCAGCCTTCCCACATAGCCAGAGTATCCCCTTTGGGACCTCCCCACCACCCTCATTTGAGATGGGCAGTGCTCTGAATGTTTGCAAGAGCCAAGGCAAACCTGGGCTTAAAGCACCATCTATTACCAAAAAGCAGATGGTGATCTAGGATTAAGGGGACTCCCCAGGCAACTACAAAGAACCTCTAAGCAAACATATCCTAGAAAGACCTAAACAAGTCAGCTAGTGAAGACTAGAATAAATAACAATCCATCAATACAAAGCCACAGATGTACGTCCACAAAAAAACAACAGCCAACAGGGAACCCCTAGCTCTCGAAAGAAAGAAGCCAGTGGCCAATCCTAAGGAGACACCAATGTTGAACTCTCAGATCAAGAATTTAAAATGGCAGTTCTAAGGAAACTCAGTGAACTCTGAGATAATACAGAAGAACAATTCAGAAATTTATCAGAGAAACTTAAGAGACAGAAATACTTTTAAAAATACTAAACAGAGGCCAGGCACGGTAGCTCATGCCTGTAATCCCAGCACTTTGGGAGGCCAAGGCAGGCGGATCACCTGAGGTCAGGAGTTCCAGACCAGCCTGATCAGTATGGTGAAACCCTGTCTCTACTAAATACAAAAAATTAGCCGGTGTGGTGGCAAACACCTGTAATCCCAGCTACTTAGGAGACTGAGGAAGGAGAATTACTTGAAACCAGGAGGCAGAGGTTACAATGAGCCAAGATCATACCACTGTGCTCCAGCCTGGGCAACAAGAGTGAAACTCTGTCTCTAAAAAAAAGAAAAAGAAATTAAACAGAAATCCTGGAACTGACCAATATATTTGCTGAACTGAAAGATGCATTAGGGGCTCCCAACAGCAGAATGAATGAAGCAGAGGAAAAAATGACTGAGCTTGAAGATAGGCTATTTGAAAATACACAGTCAGAACAGAAAAAAGCAGGAAAAGGAACAATGAACACCTACAGGATATAAGGAATAACCTCAAAAGTGCAAGTCCTCAGAGTCACTAGTGGTCAAAAAGAACAAGGGGTAGAAAGTTTATTCAAAGAAATGATAACACAAAACTTTCCAAACTTAGAGAAAGATATACCCAGGTGCATACAGAAAACCATACAAGCCAGGAGGGAGTGGGATAACACACACAGAGTGCTGAAGGAAAAAAAAAAAAAAAAAAAACTGTCAACCAAGAATACTATGCCCAGCAAAACTTTCCTTCAGATATGAAAGAGAGATAAACAAAAGCTGAGATAATTCATCACTAGTTCCATCTTACAAGAAATGCTAAAGAGAATTCTTCGATCTGAAAGAAAAGGATACTAACACGCAAAAAGAAAACATTTGAAGGCATAAAACTCACTGGTAAAAGTAAGTACATAGATACATTCAGAACACTTTAATATTGTGGCCAGGCACAGTGGCTCACGCCTGTAATTCCAGCACTTTGGGAGGCCAAGGTAGGCAGATCACTTGAGTCCAGGAGTTCGAGACCAGCCTGGCCAACATGGTGAAACCCTGCCTCTACTAAAAATACAAAATTTAGCTGGGCATGGTGGCATGCACCTGTAATCCCAGTTACTTGGGAGGCTAAGGCAGGAGATTTGCTTGAACCCAGGAGGCGGAGGCTGCAGTGAGCCAAGATCGTGCCACTACACTCCAGCCTTGGCAACACAGTTGAGACTCTGTCTCAAAAAAAAAAAAAAAACAAACAAACAAACAAAAAAAAAACATTTATATTGTAACTGTGATGTATAATCCATTCATATATTAGTATGAAGACTAAAAGACAAATCTATCCAAAATAATAACTATAGCAACCTGCTAAGAGATAGGCAATATAAAAAGATGTAAATTGAGAAAATTGGTGTAATGTACCATAGTTTAGAAATATTTTCTCCCCTAGACAGAGTGTACTTCATATCTGGCCAAATGACTTGCTTTGATCATTGGAATGGTGGCAGGCCTGATGTGAACCAAAGACATGAAAAGCAGTTACACTGTGCTTATCTTCTTGCCCTTCTTCTATCATCATAAGAAGATCATGCCCGGCTATCCTGCTGGTGCCAGGAGGAGGAGGATAGATGGGTGGAGTAGAGCAAAACCTCTCTAGCCAATTCTCATTTAGAATGCCAACTCCAGTCAATCCATACATTTATAAGAATAAATGATTGTTGTTTCACGTCACCGAGTTTTTGTTGCTTTTTTTGTTTTTTCTTTTTGAGATGGAGTCTCACTCTGTTGCCCAGGCTAGAATGTAGTGGTATGATCTCAGCTTACTGCAACCTCCACCTCCCAGGTTCAGGTGATTCTCCTGCCTCAGCCTCCCAAGCAGCTGGGATTACAGGTATGTGCCACCATACCTGGCTAATTGTTGTATTTTTTAAAATTAGAGACAGGGTTTTACCATGTTGGCCAGGCTGGTCTTGAACTCCTGACCTCAAATGATCCACCAGCCTTGACCTCCCAAAGTGCTGGGATTATAGGAGTGAGCCATCGCGCCCAGCCAACTAAGTTTTGATATGGTTAGTTATGTAGCATTCTTGTGGTAATAGTTAATTGGCATAGGTAACTACCAAGAAACAGTAAACATCATACTTAATATTAATAGCAAACCATTAAAAACATTTGGTTGGGCACAGTGACTCATGCCTATAATCCCAGTACCTTGGGAGGCCAGGGCAGGTGGATCACCTGAGCTCAGGAGTTCAAGACCAGGCTGAGCAACATAGTAAAACACTCTCTCTACCAAAAAAAAAAAAAAATTATCCAGGCATGTGGTACATGTCTGTAGTCCCAGCTACTTGAAAGGCCCAGGTAGAAGGATCACTTGAGCCTGGGAGGTGGAGGTTGCAGTGAGCTGAGATTGTGTCAAAGCACTCCAGCCTGGGTGACAGAGCAAGACTCTGTCTCAAAATATATATAGATATAAAACAAAAAAATAAACATTAAGGATCTAAGATAAGAGTATTGCCACATTCATTAAAAATTATATTGAAGATCTTAGGCAAGAAAATAGAAATTAAAGGTATAAAAATTATAAGAAATAAAATTACAGGAAAGATGTTATGCTTGATTCTGAGATGTCAAAGGCTTTTGAGAAGAGGTAAAATGATATAACTTACATGTTTAAAAGAGTATTCTGACTGCTGTAACTTACATGTTTAAAAGAGTATTCTGACTGCTGTGTGAAAAATAGGCTGAATGGTGGCAAAGGCATAAACAGGAAGACCAAAAAGGAGGCTAATGCAACAATTCAGGCAAAAGATACGATGGCTTAGATTGGGTCAGAGGTAGTGGAAATGTTAGTAGTCAGGTTATGCATAGATTCCAAAGGTACAGCTATATGGTTTGCTGATGGACTGGCTATGGGGCAGAAAGAAAAGAGTCAAGGATAATTCTCAATTTTCTTGCCTGAGCATCTAATACATGGGATTTATTGAGACCAGGAAGACAGAGAAAAAGGCAGGGAAGGGGAGCAGGAATCAAAAGTTCTGTTTTGGGCCAGTTGCAGTGGCTCATGCTTGTAATCCCAGCATTTTGGGAGGCCAAGGCAAAAGGGTCGCTTCAGCCCAGGAGTTCAAGACCCATCTGGGTCACATAGGGAGACCATGTCTCTACCAAAAATTTAAAAAGTTAGCCAGGCATGGTGGCACACACCTGCAGTCCCACCTATTGAGAGATTAAGGTGGGAGAACTGCTTGAGCCCAAGAGGACAAGGCTGCAGTGAACTGTGATTATACCACTGAACTCCAGCCAGGACAACAGAGTAAGACCCTGTCTCTGAAAATTAAAAAATAACAAAGAATTATGTTTTGTACCCATTGATTCCGAAAAGCAATTAGATATCCAAGTGAAAATGATGGCAAGCATGGTTGCTCATGCCTGTAATCCTAGCACTTTGGGAGGCTGAGGGGGGCAAACCACTTGAGGTCAGGCGTTCAAAACCAGCCTGGCCAGCATGGTAAAACCCCATTTCTACTAAAAATACAACAACAACAACAAAAAATTAGCCAGGAATGGTGGCGGATGCCTATATCCCAGCTACTTGGGAGGCAGAGGTTGCAGTGAGCAGAGGTTGCACCACCGCACTCCAGCCTGGGCAACAGAGCCAGAGTTTGTCTCCAAAAAAAAAAGAAAAAAAGAAAAAGAAAATGAAAGCAATTAAATGTAGGTGTCTAGAATTCAGTGGTGAGGTTTTAAGAGAGAGAAAATGGAAGTCATCAGCATGTAGATAGCATTTAAGGCCTTGGAGTTTATGAAATGACCCACAGTGTGTATCTAGAGGGAGAAGAGAAAAGGTCCGATGACAGAGCCCTGTGTATTCCACTGTTTAGAGGTCAGGAAGCTGAAGAAAAAACAACAGAGGAGACCTGGAAGAAGGAGCCAGTGAAATATGAAAATTAAGAAACCAAATGAAGAAAGTGATTCAAGATATAGTATTATATTTTCTTAGGAGACACTGCTAATGATTTCGAAATTAAGCCAGATGACACCGTCAACACTGTTTTTTTTTTTTTTTTTTTTTTTTTGAGACGGAGTTTCACTCTTTCACCCAGGTTGGAGTGCAGTGGCATGATCTCGGCTCACTGCAAACTCCGTCTTCCAGTTTCAAGCAATTCTCCTGCCTCAGCCTCCTGAGTAGCTCGGATTACAGGCGCCTGCCACCATGCCCAGCTAATTTTTGTATTTTCAGTACAGATGGGGTTTCACCTTGTTGGCCAGGCTCGTCTTGAACTCCTGACTTCGTGATCCACGCCTTGGCCTCCCAAAGTGCTTAGGATTACAGGCATAAGCCACTGTGCCCAGCCCCTTCAACGTATTTTTAAATGGTACAAGATTTATGTCATGTTATATTATTACTATATCATATATTATACCTACTTATATTAGAAAGAACTAATATGACTATATGTTAACAATTGTTAGATTTAGATGAATGATGTACAGGTGTTCATTATGCATTTCTTCAACTTTCTGTATGTTTGAATTTTTTCATAATAAAGAGATTAAGGTGACTGTTTTGTGGATTTTGAGATAGGGTCTTGCTCTGTTACCTGGGCTGGAGTACAGTGGCACCATTATGGCTTACTGCAGCCTCGATCTCTTAGTCTCAAGGAATCCTCCTACCCTAGGGCCTCTCATGTAGCTGGGAACACAGGCATGCACCACCACTCCCAGCTAATTATTTGATGTTTTGTAGACATGGGGTCTCATTTCATTGCCCAGCTTCTTCTCAAACTCCTGGGCTCAAGTAATCCTCCTGCCTCAGCCTCCCAAAGTGCTGGGATTACAGGTGTGAGCCACCACGTCCAACATGGAGATACTAATCAACCACATTCATTTAACTGTTCTTCTTAAGGTCAATAACCTTATATTCCTAATACTCAGGTTGTGGTATCCAAATACCATTTCCTACTAATAAAGACCCTGAATCACTGGAAAAAAAATAGCCAATACCAGATCTGGTCTAGATATGCACAAAATGAGCCTGGAGTGTTTTATTATATTAGATAGCAAGAAAGCTGGAGCATATGTCAGAAGGACTCAGGAGCCAACTTGAATAAGTTCCCACTGGCCAAAATAAGACAGTTTTGGCCAGTGGAAACAAAATAGTGATGGCAGCAGCAGGCTATCTGCAGTGGCCACTGCCATCACACTGGCTGCAGCAGGGAGGCATGGGCAGGGCAGCATGCTCCATGGAACCAACAGGAGCTGGGGATAAGCAGGAGCTTTGACCCTTACAAGTTGGGGTGGGCGCTCCCTGGGTGCTGCTGCAACTGCCCAAGCCACAGCTGTGGACCTGGGCATCCCCATGCTTTCAGGGCTGGGAGCAGATGTGGAGCCCTACCTTTCCAGGTGCAGCTGCAGCCACCCAAACCACTGCTGCAGATTCAGGCCTCCTGCTCCACAGAGCAGGCAGGAGCCCTGCCCTCCCAGGTCAGCTGCAGCCACTCAAACTGTGGCTGCAGACTCAGGCATCCCTGCACTCTTGAGGGCCCAGAAAGGCCTTACAGGTTCAGAAATGCCTGCTCCCACTGTCTGGCTTCTCCTTGCTGTTGGTGCCCACTCCAATCTCAGGGCAAACTCAAAGCAGAGCCTGGGCACTGTCACAGCCTGGCTGAGTGTGCACACACTCAAGGCAGTGCAGACACACCAGTCCCCTGCTGCCTTGGTCCCCTACAGATTTTGGGTGCCAATGAGCACAGGAAGGAAGCCAACCAGGGGCTGAAGACAGCTCAGTGCTAGCCTGCAGGCGCCCCTTGGCACCTATAGCCTGGGCACCATGAAGGGCAGCAGGAAGCAGACAGGCTCCTGGATAGAAGGGGTGGGTCCCTGTTAAAGCCCCACTTTCAGGCCAGGGAGGGCCTGAAGGCTGGGGGCCAGGCTGCCCATCCCATGATGGGAGTGGGAACTTGTGGTAACTTTTCCAGGTCCACCCATGGCTGCACATGGACCAACCGGCATGCACTTCCTCCCCTTTAAGCCCCATAAAAGCCCAGGCTCTGAGCAGATGTCAGGACGACCTGCTACAGAGAGGAGCTACCAACTCCAGGGCATCCTCTCTGTGAGAGCTACAGATGTTGGGAGGACCAGCTGCAGAGAGGAGCAACTGACTTTCCAGCCTCCTCTCTGCGGATGTTAGGAGGACCAGCTGCAGAGAGAAGCCACTCACTCAAGGGCCTCCTCTCTGCTGAGAGCTGCAGAAAAGACAGATGATGGGGAAATTACGGGACAACCTGCCTGCAGAGAGGAGCCACCCACTCTAGGGCCTACCTTCTGCTGAGAGCTGCACAGACAACAGGACAACCAGCTACAGAGAAGAGCTACCCTCTCTGCTGATAGCTGAACACCTGTCAGGATGACTTGCCCAGCAGAGAGGAGCTACCTTCTCTGCTAGGAGCTGGACATTCCTCAGGACACGCTTGCTAGGGAAACAATGCCCCCTTCAGGTTTCCTTTGAGCTGTTCTATCACTCTATAAAGCTATTCTTCATTTTGCTCACCCTTCACTTGTCTGCATACCTCATTCTTCCTGGTTGCAGGACAAGAACTCGTGACCCACCAAATGGTGAGGCTAAAAGAGCTGTAACACAAACAGGGTTAAGTCGTGACCCTTGCTTGCCACGTTATGGGTGAAAAGGAAAGAAGACCTGCAGCCCTTTGGGGAGACCTGCCCTTCGGGGAGCCCAGCCTTGGGAACTCCTCAAGCCAGGGCTGTGACTCCCTCTGAGACCTGACTGTTTCTGGCAACTCCAAGCTTCTAGGTGCCAATGTGTTCCCCAGTGCCAGCTGTGGAAGCTGCCTGCAGTGTGCCTGGTCCAGCCGCAGCCTTGCAGAGAGCCAGTGCCATACCGGCACCTGAAACTCCCACCCCACTGCAGCACCCAGAATGTCTGACTGTGCACAGTGGCAGGACCCCATGCTCACTCACATACCCCTAACTGTTCCACACCTGTCTCACCCTTAGTAGGCATGGGACCCAGGCTGGTAGCATGAGCCAAGCACAGATTGCCTGGCCAAGTGGATCAAACGAGACCAGAGGGCCTAAGCAAAACCTGGGCAAAGACACTACCAGCCACAGAGGTTTCTGGCCGGAAAAATGACATCCCAAAGATCCCATAAGAATAGAACAAGCTTAAAGAATGGTAATTGGGCTGGGCATGGTGGCTCATGCTTGTAAACCCAGCACTTTGGAAGGCCAAGGCAAGTGCATCACCCAAGGTCAGGAGTTTGAGACCAGCCTGGCCAACATGGTGAAACCCTATCTCTACTAAAAATACAAAAATCAGCTGGGCATGGTGGCAGGTGCCTGTAATCCCAGCTACTCAGGAGGCTGAGGCAAGAGAATTGCTTGAACCTGGGAGGTGAAAGTTGCAGTGAGCCAAGATCGTGCCACTGCACCCTAGCCTGGGTGACAGAGCAAGACTCCATTTCAAAAGAAAAAAAAAAGATAATTGGGCTGAGTACAGTGGCTCATGTCTGTAATCCTAGCACTTTGGGAGGCCAAAGCAGGAAGATCACTTGAGGCCAGGAGTTTGAGACCAGCCTGGGCAACATAGCAAGACCTGGTCTCTACAAAAAATTTAAAAATTAGCCTGGTATGGTGGTGCATGCTAGTAGTCCCAGTTACTTGGGAGGCTGAGATGAGAGAATCACTTGAGCCCAGGAGGTCAAGGTGCAGTAAGCTGTGTTTGTGCCACTGTACTCCAGCCTGAAAAAGAGTGAGATCCTCTCTCAGAAAGAGAAAAAAAAAAGGTAACTAGTAACAATTGAGTACATCACAGATGTGTTAAATTATGAGTTCATAATGGCACTTTAAAAAAAACCTTCATCAGTCAACTTTGGAAGATGGTGGGGAACTAACTCATTTCTTTGAAACCTGGTAAAATAAGTGAGAAACAATCAAGTATTTGTTCTGCCTTTTCTAGGAAATGTATTTCTGTGTAACAGACTTGAGACAGGGTTTTGCTATGATGCCCAGGCTGTACTGAAACTACTGGGCTCAAGCAACCCTCTCGCCTCAACTTCCCAAGTAGTTGGGACTATAATCACCTGACACCATGCCCAGCTTTAACTCCTCTATTAATGAACCTAGACCAGTGGTTCCCAATCAGGGTCAATTTTGTCCCCTGGAGGACAACTGACAATGTTGAGACACATTTTTGATTGTCACAGTTTGGAGGAGGTGCTACTGGCATCCATTAGGTAGAGGCCAGGGATGCTGCGAAATATCCTACAATGCACAGGACAGCCCCTACAATAAAGAATTTTTCAGTCTAAAATGTCAATAGTGCCACGGTTGAGAAACAAACATCAGTTGTTAACATCACAAAAAGACCACCACTGTACACCTTCTGATAGAAGTACTAAAACCAACTATAAATTAGTTTTGCCAAAACCTAAATTTGATTAAGTCACTAGCTACCAATTTATAGGAAATACAGAGGACAGAGGAACATGCTAAATTACAACAGAAATCAAGACTCTGAGAAACTCTACAAGACAAATGAACTGGCTTTAAAACAAAAAAACAGTAAGAAAAAATGTAGGCCGGTCGCGGTGGCTCATGCTTGTAATCCTAGCACTTTAGGAGGCCGAGGTGGGTGGATCACCTGAGGTCAGGAGTTCAAGACCAGCCTGGCCAATTAAATGGTTTTAATGGTGAAACGCCATTTTAAAAAGAAAAAATATAGAGAATGAGCATAGATTTGTAAAGACTTAAGAAACATATGGTCAGTTGCAGTGGCTCATGTCTATAATCACAGCCAGCACTTTGGGAGGCGAAGGCGGACAGAATGCTTGAGCTGAGGAGTCGAACCAGCCAGGGCAACGTGGCAAACCCCATCTCTACAAAAATTAAACAGGCCACTGCATTCCAGCCTGGGTGATAGAGCGAGGTCCTGTCGAGAGAGAGAGGTGAGAGAGAGAGAGAGAGGAGAGAGAGAGAGAGAGAGAGACATATCACCTACAAAGTATAGACCTAATTTAGATTTTGATTTAAATAAACAATTTTTAAAAATCCAATGTAAGACAGTGGGGGAAATGTAAACAACTAGATGCTTGATATGACGGAACTATCGTTATTTCTTTGGTGTGACAATATTGTGATTTAGTTTTAAAAAAGAATCCTTATCATTTAGAGATAATGTACTGAAACGTTTACAGGATAAAATGGTATGTCAGAAATATGCACAAATATGGCGTGAGGAAGGGGACACGGGTATAGATGAAACAAGACTGGCCATGAATTGCTCATTGGAGAATCACTGGCATAGAAGGTACATGAAAGCAGGTATTTTCACCTGGGCCAGGTCACATACGGCAACAGTACAACTGAGGCAAAGATAAGCCAATTTTGCACTATGGGTTTCCGACAAAATGGTCTTACTGATCCAAGGTAGATAAACTTTCATTTTCCGTCACTTTCCATCATAAAAAGTTTGAACAACAACAAAGGATTTTTTTTGTTTGTTTGCTCTTGTCGCCCAGACTGGAGTGCAATGGCGCCTTCTCGGCTCACTGCAACCGGCACCTCCCAGGTTCAAGAGATTATCCTGCCTCAGCCTCACGAGTAGTTGGGATTACAGGCGCCCACGACCACGTCAGACTAATGTTTTTGTATTTTTAGTACAGACGGGGTTTCACCATGTTGACCAGGCTGGTCTCATTCTCTCCTGATTGAACCACAGTCACAGCCTCCTTCCTAATCAGTCTCCCTGCCTCCATACAACCGCCACAATCATCTTTCTAAAATAGGCACCTGGCTCTTTGGCTTGAATTACCACCACCAATTACCACAGTAAATCTCAAACATGATAAAGGGCCAGAGCCCAGTGTCGGTTAAATGATCTATGATAATATTACTTAAAATGAGGCATAAATTCCTAGTGTCTACAGATGCCACACAACAATGGAAAGCAAATTCACAAATAGTTGTAGAAAGCAAATTCACAAATTAAATAGTTGCAGATGTTAACACTAATGTGATGAATGAGCGTGTTGTGCTGAGACCAAATGCCTCCAGGACAAAGAACAGGATGCACATGCCCCAAGCAATTCTGTGAGGCTGGTCGCCTCCACCGGCTCTGGAAAGATTGCGAACGTCTCCCGCTCCTCTCGCTCTAAACTTGTGTAATACTTTCCCTTGTACGGCGCACCAAGACACCATCTGGCCTTCTCTTGACCCTAAGGCATCATGTATCTTTTACGACCGTCTTTATTCTTTTCTCATTAGCCCTCGACAAGTGAGTAGTACTTCTTGGCTCAAATTCACATAAACGTGTAACCGGACTCCATTAGAAGACGGTAATCCTACGCGATACGGACTGTGCTTGTATTAATTTTCTTTAGAGCATACTACAGAAATATTCAAACAATACTTGAGAATTCCTGAAGAGGACTCAGTCTCGCTTCTTAGCTCTCCCAGCGACTCCACACTCCAGACCGCAGCTTTCACGCCCGCCGCCCAAGGTCCCGCCGCTAGGTGGCAAGCGGCTCAGCTACTCCTTTTAAAACCATTCGCGCAGGAGTCGCCCGCCGGGATTCCTTGTTGCCCCTCAACCCTAGCAATGATTGGCTATTTTGCCGAGGCCAGGGGGAGGAGCCAGCGGCAGAACCGGAAGCGCCGGGTACGGCGAGCGCACAGAGTCCTCAGACTGCGTGCGCACCCAGGCACCGCGCCGACTTAAGGAGGCCAGTTGCAGCCTCTCCTCCCGCCTGAGGGGGCAGACCTGGTTCCTACGTGATGTCGGGCGGAACCGGCTGAGAGGCATCACACTGAGGAGGGCTGGGTCACACTGAGGGGAGGAGTCACCTTGAGAGGAGGAGTCACAATGACTGGTGGAGTCACTCGGGAGTGAGGTCTCTCTGCGTGGGAGGAACACAGAGCAAGAGGGTGCAGCACTAGGGGATTCTGACACACTTGACTGTGGCAGTGCCGTACTGGGGAAAAGTGCCCCCCGAAAAGGAGGCGTCTTATTGAGGAAGGGAGGGGTCTCCGAGGGAAAGCGTTCTTTGAGGGGGTGGGATCTTGCCGAAGGAGGGGCTTCCCTGCAGGTGGAGGCTTCTCTGTTAGAGTGGTTTGTACAAAGTAGTAAGGGGGAGGTCCCGGCTTGGGCGGTCACAGGGCGGAGGACCTGAAATCACTTCTTTATTGGAAGGCGGCAGGATGGAGTGAAGAAGAGTCGGGACCAAGCTGGGGATGGGCCGGCCAAAGGCTGGGTATCACCACCACTGGCGTTAGGGAGGCCCGAGGTTCAAGGTGTCGGAGTCAAAGAGACCTGAGAAATGGGCAGGCTGGGCCGGGGCGCCGGCCGGGAAAGTGGACAGGTTGCTGGGCTGCTTCTGATTGCTGCTGGGCCAGAGGGGCCTACGTTTCTGCCCCGCTGGTTCCTGGAGCCCAGGAATCCGGCGGGTTTCTGAGCCCGACCCTCAACTGACAGTAACCCAGGGAGGAGAGAGGGGACTCCCTGGGCAGCTAAACTTCGCGTAGGCACTATCGACCCTTAATTCACTTACGTTATTCAAGCTCAGGCCTGGGCTTATTTGACCCCGGCGCCATAGGGCGTCGCGACCTGAAAGCGGGGAGGTGGGGGTGCGCACCTAGGGGGGCGTGGCCGCTGCCGGGAGGCCCGGCTTGAAGGAGTTAAGCGGAGGCCCGGCCCAGCCCCGCCCCCGGCAGGCCGCGGAGCCTGAGCCCCGGCGGCTAAGCAGAGCAGCCACCACCCGCCCGCCTGCCCGCCTCCGCCCGCGGCGAGCCCGCCCGGGAGCGCCGCCGCCACCGTCGTCGCCACCGTCACCGCCACCGCCCGGCCCAGGCCCAAACCCAGGCCCGGAGCGGAGCGGAGCGGCGCGGCGTCCACCCGGGCCCAGCCGGCGCGGCGGGGGCGGGTCCAGGATCTTCGGCGGATCTTCCATTCTCAGGGCGGGAGCGGGAGTCCCGGCGCCCAGGATCGGGCTGGGCCGGCGCCCATGGCGAGCGCGGCCTGCCCGGGCCCCGGGGACGCTGCCATGTGAAGCAGGCCCGGGCTGGGGGCCCGGCCATGGCCGGGGAACGGCCCCCACTGCGGGGCCCTGTTCCCGGGGCTGGAGAGGTGTCGGGGGAGGGGCCCCCGGGGCCGGGGGGCGCGGGCGGAGGCCCGGGCCGGGGCCGCCCCTCCTCCTACCGGGCTCTCCGCAGCGCGGTGTCTAGCCTGGCGCGTGTGGACGATTTCCACTGCGCGGAGAAGATCGGGGCCGGCTTCTTCTCTGAGGTCTACAAGGTAGGACCGGCCGAGAGGCAGAGGGGCGGGACCGAGCCTTCAACCAGAGGCTGGAACTGTGGGTCCGGGAGTGCTGAGAAGAGGGTCCAGACTCCGGCGACCCGCCCGACCTGCCCGGCCCTTGCCTGCCTCTCCCGCCCCAGGTTCGGCATCGACAGTCAGGGCAAGTCATGGTGCTGAAGATGAACAAGCTCCCCAGTAACCGGGGCAACACACTACGGGAAGTGCAGTTGATGAACCGACTCCGGCACCCCAACATCCTAAGGTGAGCGGCCCCAGCCTCTGGGCAGTTTGCTGGGCGGGAGAGAAAGGGAAAGATCCCACGGGAAAAGTGGAACTGAAGAGGAGCTGAGGCCCTTAACAGCCTACCCTTCTGTGTTCCTCATCCTCTTCCAGGTTCATGGGGGTCTGTGTGCACCAGGGACAGCTGCACGCTCTTACAGAGGTGAGGATAGGCTGGAAAAAACGGACCCTCACCCCCCGCTTCACCCTCAAGGATAAAGGGAGTCAACAAGCCTCGGTGATCTACGGGGGACTAGTGAGAGGCAGCAGGACCTAGTCCTAGGAGAGGCTTTTCTGAACTTCACTTTAGGCAAACCACATATAAAAGGCCTCAGCTGTTCTTATTCTCTGTATCCCCTAGAACAGTGCTGTCCAATAGAATTTTCTGCAGTGATGGAAGTGTCTCTATGCTGTCCAATACAGTAGCCACTAGCCACATGTGGTTAAATTTAAATTATTTTAATTGTTTAGATTATTTTTTGTGGGTCAACTTGATTAAATAAAAATTTTTTAATTATTTAAATTTAAATTGTTGCACATGGCTAGTGGCTACTGAGTTGAACAAGGCAATCCTAGAACATGGATGGGGGGTCCTAGAGCACAATCTTACCTTCTGACCTCTGTGATCCACTGGAGTGTCCCCTAGGTTATAACTAGGGGACCTAGAATACAGACTGAAGTCTGACATTCATTCTCCTTCTATGCACCAGTATATGAATGGGGGGACGCTGGAACAGCTGCTCAGCTCCCCTGAACCCCTATCCTGGCCAGTCAGGCTCCACCTGGCTCTGGACATTGCCCGAGGCCTGCGGTACCTGCACTCCAAAGGTGTATTCCACCGCGACCTCACATCCAAGGTAGGCTAGTGGGGTGGGTGGAGGCATGAAAGAAGGCTTGAGACTATTAGATTGTAACTGGCCTGTGGATGTTGGGATGTGGATAATATATTAGGATGTTGGAGCAGCAAGGCATTGGAGAATATTGGGGGACCGGGGTGAGTGGAGTGTTCTGAGGGACTGAGTAGCACCCTGTATTTGGAGTGTTGGATGATGTTGCAATATTGAAGTGCTTTGAAAACTGGGAGAGCAGAGAGGGTTGGGGTTATGCTGGAGTGAGAGGGCTTTGGGTTATACATTGGGAGACCAGAGGGCAGAAGGTGATGTGTATGTGGGGATACTATATGTGTATATGTCAGAACTGTCTAGTCCGACGGGAAGATCGAGGCTTCACAGCTGTCGTGGGTGACTTCGGGCTGGCTGAAAAGATTCCTGTGTATAGGTGAGGTGAAGGCCCCTGTTGCCCCCAGTTCTGCCAGAGTGCCCCTATCTGATGTCCCCAGATCTTCAGGGATGTTTCCCTTCAGGGAGAGGAGGGAGTTCCCTTCATCCTCTTTTGCCTGGGGGGGATACCTGAGTATCCCCTGAGGGTGTTTCTGACCACCCTGCCCCTGCCCCTGCAGGGAAGGGGCAAGGAAGGAGCCATTGGCCGTGGTGGGCTCCCCATACTGGATGGCTCCAGAGGTATTGCGGGGTGAGCTGTATGATGAAAAGGTGAGACATCAACCCTTCAGATCCCCAAGGCCTTCCGAGACCCTTGAGATGTTCTCATAAGGCCCCATCTATCCCCAGCACAACTTTACCAGATCTTCAGGAGTCCCCAGGATCCCTTTGCCTGTCACAGGCACCCCTTCCAACACATGAAAACTGTCAAGGTCCCCCACCCCCAACCAAATTCTGCTATATTCTGTCAAAATTCTGAAATGAAAACTGTTAATTCCTCCCCCGACACTATTATCTCTGACCCCCAGGCTGATGTCTTTGCCTTCGGGATTGTCCTCTGTGAGCTCATTGCCCGAGTACCTGCGGACCCTGACTACCTACCGCGCACTGAGGTGACTGTCTCTAGGTTTGCAAAGGAAAAATTTCAGACTAGGTGGCTCATAACCAAGGAGGATTCCCTGGAGGTTGAGGTTCTGACTGGGAGGCAGAAGGAGAACCCAAGGAAAGCTGACTTGGAGGCCCCTCCTTCTGTCCCCACAGGACTTTGGCTTGGATGTGCCTGCTTTCCGAACTCTGGTGGGGGATGACTGCCCACTGCCTTTCCTGCTCCTGGCCATCCACTGCTGCAGCGTAAGAGTCTCACGCTCTTTCCTGCCCTGCCCTGCCCTGCCCTGCCCTGCCCTGCCCCCATTCATAAGCTGCCATGGCTACCCTATGGGACCCAGGTGATGGGAGGAAACTCAGAGACCCTCTTTCGGAGCACTGAGTGAAGCCGTTTCCATCTCTACCCATCAGATGGAACCCAGCACCCGCGCCCCCTTCACCGAAATTACCCAGCACCTAGAATGGATCCTGGAGCAGCTGCCTGAGCCAGCCTCACTCACCAGGACTCCCCTGACACATAATCAGGGTAAGAGAGCATGACCTTGACCCAGCTTAAGTCCTTTGGCCTTTCTCCTTAGAACTCAGAGGATGACATGAGGGAGGCTAGGTGTATTTATTAGTTGAAAAGACTGAGGATCGAGCTGGGCTGGGGTGGGAGGACATCTCAAAGAAGACAGTGTCCTAATGCTAGAGCTTGAGGGAGGGGAGGGAAAAGAAGTAAAGGGGGCCTAGAGGTGACATCGCCCCTTTCCAAAGCACCCAGTGGGTCTCACTTTTTTAAGCTCTAGTCCCACCAGCCTCCTGGAAAATAGTGAGGCCCTCAATGAGCTATGATCAAATGCTGAGGACAGTGATTCCAGACTTCTCTGTCTACAGGCTGTGTTCCAAGAGGGGGTCCCTCTGCCACGCTTCCCAGGCCAGACCCCCGGCTTTCCCGAAGCCGGTCAGACCTCTTCCTGCCCCCATCACCAGAATCACCCCCCAACTGGGGGGACAATCTAACTCGAGTCAACCCCTTCTCACTAC
>PVKP010017661.1:0-45644 GCA_004027715.1 Plecturocebus donacophilus | reverse complement strand
ATCCCAAAGAGACCCATCTGGCTTGGCCTCCCAAAGTGGTGGAATTATGGGCATGAGCCATTGCGCCTGGCCTACACTGATATTTTTGAATATGTGTGTTTTATAAAGATGGGGTCTCGCTACACTGCCCAGGCTAGTCTCAAATTCCTGGTCTTGAGTGATCCTCTCACCTCAATCTCTTAAAGCAGTGATCACAGGCATGAGCCACCATATCCAGCCTGTTTGTTTCTAAGAAATACTAAGGCATACCTTGGGCAATTTCAAGGTATGTTTTTTAGGTGGGGGAAGTCATTTTAATGTTTTCTTGACCACAGTAGTCTCATTACTTTGATACTCATGAAGGCATTAGAGTGTCCATCCAAATCTATTTTAGGCAACCACAGTATATCATGCCACATGGCTCCAACCTAAGTCCCAGAGACATTGACCACTCCTGAGATTCTGTAGGATAGCACAGAACAAAAACCTCTATTTGAGGACTCGACTGTTGAGATTTCCTATTCATGATTGAAAAGGTTACAGCATCTAGTTCTGAGTTCTTTAAGAAAACTCATGACTGCCCTTCCTTGAACACTGCTGATAAAGTCCAGGTGCACAAGAAGTTAGGTCTTGTCTATCTCATGTTGTCTTGGGTCAAAACATTCTAAGCCGCTCATCTACAGACCAACTCTGATTCATGCTCAACTCCTAAGAACTTATCTAGAACAAGAATTCACTGACCAAGACTGATGTCTCTGAAACTCAAGACAGATGAGCTGAATGAAGTTCTGCACTGAATTCTCTAAGACATCTTAGGATGGGGAAATGCACCCATTTAGCCCATGGCTGTTCTTCCTACAGCTCTACAACATGGCCCAACCTGTAAGTGAGGGGTCAGGTCCAGTCTTGGAGTGGCAGGAAGGAAATTGCATTCCTCAGGGAACTGGTAAAAAGCCTTCTGCAGCTTGTCCCAGTGATCCTAGTGGTACCAAAATGAAAGTGAGAAGATTACAAAGTTGAAGAGTAGTTGAGTCTAGATACTTGCAGCATAAGAATGAAAAATGCTCCTGCACTTGATGTTAAAGACCATCTGAAGTTAGCCAGGCATAGATATATGTGCGCCTGCGGTCTCAGCTACTCAAGAGGCTGAGGTGAGAATCACTTGAGCCTGGGAGGTTGAGGCTGCAGTAAACATACTGCTGCATTCCAGCGCATTCCAGCCTGGGCAACAGAGACCCTACCTAAAAAGAAACACCCCACACTAAAGCACCACTGAGTGGGAAGGTATCTGAAGGTGAAGGAAATCCAACCTGCTCCAGGAAAGCAGAGCAGATGGCAGTGGGTTCAGAAAGGGTGACCAGCAGTCTAGGACACAACGTGGCCCCAACTCCACCAACCTGGCTCTGCCATTCATGGCAAATGTGGTAAGACTCCAGTTAGAAAGGAATGCAAAACCAAGTCCACGTTATTCTTGCCCCTCAGAGCCCAAGATTTTCCAAAGTAATAGAAGTAGAGTCCCAAATGTTACTTTCGACTATGCTAACTGTAAAGATGGAGAACAGTCTTGCTTAGTTCAAAAGCAGAGCAGCAGAAGCTACGGGGGGGTGGGGAATAAAAAGCTGAAGCACAGGCTTTAGCCAGAGGCAGTGGGAGCTGGCAGACATCCTCAGCCACCAAACTGAGATGCTCAGCCCCTTTGAGGCAGTAACTGAACTCTTTAAGGAGCAATACAAGATGTTCACCATGGCCCTGGACACCAGGCATGAACTGCCTGGGAGATTGAGCCGCCTGGAGGAAGATGGGCAGTGGCTCCTAGGTATCTTCCCAAAGCAGGTTCAGCTGCCCTCGAGTTTGTTTCTAAGAGCTCTCACAGGTCATCTAAGTTTTGCTTGAGACTATTGCACTAGATCATCACTCCCCAAAATCCATAGGTAAGACACCCCCTGCAGAGCTCACCACTTGCATTCGTCTAAAGCAGAATGCAACACAGTCCTCCCAGATCCCAAAGGGTGTTGCTGGATCGACAGCCTAAGTGATTTTTGAAATTTTCCAATAAAGATTTTATATATACAGTTATCCAAAAGGACTGACTACACATTCACAGTAGGCAAGGTCAGGATGTTTGTGAGAAGATGACCTGGACAAGGTTAGGTGGATCTAAGAATGATACCAACAACTGCAGGCTTATGGAGACACAGGAACTTTAAGCAGTTTGGGTGCCAAAACACAGCCAGAGTTCCAGCTGTTGTGATAGCTTTTGGTTTTGTCAGTTGTATGCTTCTGTCTTTTGTGCTGAAGTGACTATTGAAACTAAAGGTTGAAGGTAAGCGATAATGGAAAGCTTTGAATGAGACTGTTTTTGACTCAGTCACTAATTTCTGTTCAACTCCCACCACAAAGGCTCAATCTTGTCAAGTTACTAAAATTCTTACCCATTGAGTCTTGCCTATGAAATTGTGCTCCCCGAGCATTAAGTTCTCAGCAGTAGTTTGAACTCAAGGCTCAGTCTACCATTGCTTAGAATGATCATGAGGACATTCATCCCTAGATCAGTTGTCGAAGCAGAGTATTTCCCCGACCTGTTTGTGGGACTCACGACAGGGATGTGCCTTTTTTACTCAGCCTGCCCCTCTCAAGTCCTCGGTGGAGGGAGCAAACAAGTGAACACGGTGGGAACTGGAGTGCAGGAGCACTGGAATTCATTGGCCACTTCGGTGCCTTCAGGATCAAGCTCCACTTACTCAGACATACTGCATTCCACCCCTCATGGCAAGGAGCATGCACGTGAGTGGGTGCAAGAGTCAGAGCAAGCATTTTTGAGTACTGGCAGGAGCTAACTTTGTGCAGGCTCTGCAGCAGCATCCAGGTAGGGTGCCTACGACTTCTAAAGCCCCAGGGAGCTTGTTACAGTGCTCTTAGCTCTGCCATCTGTGGACAGTCTTAACAGGTCAGTGGGACCTCCACTCTTTCACACGGGGTAGCTGCTCTCTGCCAGAGGGCAAAGGGATGACAGCCTTTTGTATCCACAGTCATGGCTCCTGAGCTCATCTGACATTCAGGAAAAATGAGGTTGCATGAATGAAGGATGGTAAATGCAGGGGATTTTTATTGCCAGTGAAAGTGACTCTCAGCCAAAAGGGGAGCTGAAAAAGGGATAGGGCGGGTTGGTAATCTTCCCTTGGAGTCTGGCTGTCTCTGGCTGGATTCTTCTCTGAAGCTATGCTATCAAGCTATCCCTCTGAAGCCAAGCCACTTCTGACGTTCAGCCATAGTATCTGATGTCCAGCTACTTCTCTCTGCCAGCCAAGTCTGGGATCTTTAGAGGCACAAGACTGGGGGGCAGGGCAGGCCATGGGTAGTTTAGGAAAAGGCAACATTCAAGCTGGAAAACAGGGATAGAAGTTCTCACTTGTAGCTATAGTTTCAGGCCTTTCAGCTTGAGAGTGGGGTTTGTTGGGGACCCACCCCTTTTCCACCCATAATTTCTCTGCCCCCCTTCCCCTATCATTAGGAGGGATACCACAGACAAAATCCCAGAATCACAATTTTCTGCAGCTGCTGAAAATAAGTGGGCCTAGGCCTACAGTCACTAGAACATAATTTCAGTACAAAAACTTCTTGCTGGTTTCAACATTCCTATTAGCCAAGGGAAGTTCAGTCAAGAAGAGAAGACAGGTCTTGGAAGCTGACCTCAGGTGCAAATCCTGGTTCTTCCACCTGTATCATGTGACACTAGATTCTAAGCCCTAAAAAAGCTTAAGTTTCTATATGTAGGAAGTAGGATTTTCATACCAGTTTATAGCTTAAGAGCATGAGAAGCATCTAGAACAGATCTATAGTAAGCATTTATTTTTTGAGTAATAGTCCTTCCATGATTCTACTGGATTTGCAGTGAGAATATGGATAGGTCTTGATTTGGATCCAGTGATGGCATTAACACTTCTAGTCTTTCAGAACAGCTTTAATATTGTGAAGACCAGGTAAATACTCAGTCTAAGTTGACATCTACTGAAAATTTGATCTTGTTCCCCTTCTTGGAAAGCAGCAGTCCCAGCATGGAATCCAGATTAAGTTGGGCTGAGATGTGGCCTTGTCAAGTCCCTGCCCCAGTTGGGAACAGCACATGGGGGCCAGTTGGCATTGCCTGTTAATACCCTGCTGCAGATTTCCTGGCTTCAAGTGCCAGAAAGTCATTCATTAGGTAAAAAGAGGAAGCCCTGAATATTTACCTGCTAGCTCAAGGAAGTCTTGATTCAAGTCCAGCTCTCTGAAAAACCCTCTTCTGAAACCAGCTTGAGGATCCCAACCTCTTGCTGGGTCTCAGCTACGAGTGACTATTAAGGGCAAACACTTCTAGCATATGGTGTTTAAGTCTGACTGTTCTTAGAGCTGAGCTGTTAAACATGAGTTCCCACAAGTCTGAGACTTCCAACACCAGACAAGTTCCTGGTTTCCAGTGGCTTCCAAAGAGTTCTCAGACAACATCCCGACTTTCTCAAAAGCTCCGTATGATTAGACTCCCTGTCTATATGGCCAATAACTCTTCTTTTAAGTACTGTCTTCCTCAATTCAGAAACCATTTTAGAGACTAGTTTTTTCTTGTATCTTGCAAGACTCCTTTGCTTTTATGATCCAGACAAAAACAAAGCAAAATTCTAAGGACAGTGACACAATAAGTCTAATTGTTCCAGAATGGAGCCAACACCAACTTTAATCAAAAGTTATTGGTAACTTTGTCTCAAGAGGTCACACTGAAGACCTCTGAGGAGTTTCAAGAATCGAAGTTCCCAGGTTTTACAATCTGTTCCTAATGAAAAGGACAAATGCCTAGGCAGATACAGGGCATGTGTTTCCCACTGGCAATGTAAGAGACAATCTGTTCTCAGAGGCATCTTCCTCACATAACCCTATTGTCTATAGACCTTCCAAGAAGCTTACAGGCTCACTAAAGGACTGACCACTGCTTTGCGTTTCAGTCTTGGATTTCGGTAGAATTTGAGATTCCTATTAGCCAAGAGACTGTCAGTCAAGAGTAGAAGACAGGCCTCGGAAGCTGAACTCAGGTGCAAATCCTGGTTCTGCCACATGTATCATGTGGCACCAGATTCTAAGCCCTAAAAGCTTAAGCTTCTAGATGTAGGAGGTGGGATTTTCATACCAGCCAGTTTATAGTTTAAGAGCAGGGGAAGCATCTAGAACAGATCTGCAGTAAGCATTTATTTAGGACTGCTCTCCTTAGCCCAGTTCAGGAATTTCCCTTGAGGTCCGATTGGGGAATCGGATGCCCAGTGGCCAATACTGAAGCAACAGATGCAGTGAGCTACATACATTTTGAAGGAATTAGTTTTTGATTCTGTGGTTAACTCTGACCTAGAGTCAATATAATCTAGTTTCTAGACCCAAGTTCAAGCAAAACCACATGTGAACAAAAACAGAAAGGTAGGAAAAAGAGTGGGCAAATTTAAGACTTTAGATGGATTGACCCTCCTCCAAAGGAGACATTGGATCCTGAGCAAATGAAGGAACCTACAGTTGTATTTTGGAAGGGAGAAGTGATACTGTTATGTGCTTTATTTAGCCTATCCCTTCAGGGAAAGAGAAAATTAAGAAAGTGCTTCTGACCATGCTGGGCAGTGAATTTGAGACATCACAGAATTATAAAGCATTTTGACTCATTCTCAGCCTGATCCTTTCAACAGGAATGGTTCTTCTCAGGATAAACCATGAAATTTGAGTAACAGACCTAGACCTGGGCTATAGAGACCATGACATAAGAAGGTTTAGCTGGGAATGAACAACTGCTCTGTGTTCATAATCCAGATTTGTAACAGCCAGTTAGTATGGCTTGCTCTTTTGCCTTATCACTTTATCACTGTAGGTGACATTTCAGGCTGGAATTGGAAGCCAAAACTCTGCAGGATGGACTCCTCTGCTCAGGATTACTCAACTTAAATGAATGCTGGGAAAATTCCTGGACCATTCCAGGAGGCTACAGAAGGAATACCTGACCATATTCCTGGAATTTGTCCCCTTGTCATGACAACCACAAGGTTATCTTGGAGCTGGCATCTTCTCTAGGTCCTAAGACTTATGTCAGTACAATGACAGCCAGATTCTCTTTCATCACCCAACAATATCTGTTCTACTTGGAACTGAAGATTAAAAGGACTGGAAAGACTTGGTGCAGGTTTCCCTCACCATAGCTAAGTACTAGCATTTCACGTACTTATTCTGCTATTGACAAGTGCCTTTTGAACAAAGAGTTATATAACTTTCTATGATATTTAGCTCTAAGATCCTCATTTCCAAGTTATTCTCTTCTAAAAAGGAACCAGGACAGCTTTTTAAAAAAAGAGATGGTTAAAGGCAAATAAAATCATGAGAAAAGTACGTGAAGATAAGCACAGAGCATAGCTGGCTTCAAAGTGTTCCTCCTAACCACATTCGGCATAACTTAGAACAATCTGATGCATTGCTTCTAGAGAGGCCCTCTGGTGGGAGTACTACAGAGGTGTTGGGCAAGCTCAAAACAAGGAGACAATTTCAGTGTGTCAAGTTGATATGACTTTGGATTCTTCAGAAACTTAAGTCTTAGAAAAACCATGTGAAGGGAGTATTTCATTAGTCTCTAAGATTCTACTTTCCAATCCATGTATGTGGCCCTAAGCCTTAGAAGGGGCCAAGGTGGAGACTCCCACCTGCAAGGAGATGCCACTCTTGCTCTAACACCTCCTCATGAACTTCATACAACCTGGAGGGTTACTTTCCCCCAGTGAGTCTATTGTGTCTCCTAATGAGCATGACACTCAATGTGGGAGCTCCAAGAAACAGCTGGGACACGTTCAGCCAAGGTTCTTTCTTCTACGGTCTCAGAGCTGGTGACCAATTAGTGAAACCAGACCATTCCTACCAATTGGTGAAGAGCAGGTACTGCCCTAGTCTTTACCTGTCTGCTATAGACACAGGAATGAGCCCAAATGAACCCTGCTTTTGAGAAAGGCACTTAAATGAGACATGGTAGAACGCAGCTTCATTAGATAGCATCGCTTCAAGAGCTGAGGATGGGAGGGAAGTGGAGTCCTGAGGAGCATAGCAGGCTGCTTCTCCTCACTGTTGCCATCTAGAACTCCTTTCACCACGGTCACTTCAAGTTCCCACTTGAACAGAGGGGTCAAATAACATGTTCCTGCTTCAGGGTCAGTGCTGTGGTTTAGTGTCCTCTTTAAGATTTGGGTATGGAAACTTAAAGACAAGTCTGAGATAGTAATACGAGGTGAAGCCTTTAAGAGGCAATTTGGCCATGGGGGCTCAGGCCCTGAGTGGGGCTTTATATGAGATTTGACACTCTTGCTCTGTCCACCGAGGACACAACAAGGCACCATCTTAGAATCAGATCAGCTCTCATACAATTTAATCTGGTTCCTTGGTATTGGATTTCCTAGCCTCCAGAACTGTATAAAAAGCTGTCCTAAGTCATCCGGTCTAAAACATCCTGTTACAGCAAGACAAAAAAGACTAAATGGGAAAGACCAAGTCATTTATGTTTGGATTAGATGGTATTAGAAGAGAATCATGCTGTAAGGTCCACACCCAGAACAGTAGGCCCGAGTGAGTGGAGTTGATGGTTCTAGTGCTTTTCAATCTAAAGCCTCTGACAGTGACAGCTCAGCCATGCTGCTGTTTTGGAACACTTCAAGGACCTCAGCAAGCTGGTGTTCTGTGAAGTCTGTAAATATATCCCAAAACCTATGAAGATCAGTTTAAGGCACACCTGTATATAGATAAAAACCTGGCGAACAACGAGCATCCCTGATTTGTAATGGGTCAGGAATGTATTTCTCAAAGCAGATAGGCATGCCTTCAGGTTGCCTTCCAATGACTTCCCTTGGCCCCAACGTCCATCTTGCTGTGATGCAGAAATAGACACATGCAGCAGGAATATGGAGGCTCACTAACAAGTCTATTTATGTATGGACATCAGGGCAGGGATGCATGCCAAGGTCATGAAAGCCGAGTGGGAACTTGATAGAGAAATATGGAACAATTGACATAGTGAGATCCTCTCAGGGTAATCCATTTCATCTTGCATTGTGTGAAGACTTTGGAGCAATAGACTAGGCTGAAAGATGCTTATTCTTGATAACTAGAATGATGTAGTTATCATCCCAACTTCAGTACCCAGGGCATGCAAGAGAAGGTCGAAGTACATTGAGGCAGTCATTGAAAGACTAAGCCACTGATACCACTGTCAGATTCAGGTTTATGATCCCAAGGTTGTCCTGGACGATGCCAAATACCTTGCCAGATTCACAAAACCTGCAACCATTAGCTTCCCTGCTGGCATGGTCACCCATGGAGCTGCTTCCCTATTCTCTGGGCCATTGACCTGGAGTTTAACTGGAGACCATCTGTGGGTCACATCTGTGAGCTCTTCAGTAACTGAAGCCTCATTTACACATGTCAATGAAGCCAGCATTGAGCCCTTCCAATACTGAAGGCTAAGTGGACTATCTGTCAAAGTCTTCCTACTTCATCCTACTCTCAACTCTCCCAATTGTCCTAGTAGCTGTTAGGTAAAAGGTAGAACAAGGTCTATTTTTCACACCCAGTTGTTAACTCCTGCTTTAGCTGGCCAGGATGGAGGGAACATGTTTTAATCTCATGTTCACCTGTTCCCTGTAATCACCGGAGCTTTCTAATTCATTAGTGATGGAGGTGAGAAAAGTGACCCCTGCTTCCATGGTATCAGGTACGTTTGCCCAACAGATGTAGCTATCCAGACAACTATATCTGGAAGATTTTTCTTTGATGTTGATGAAAGGGGAGGATCTGATTTACTCAGTTCAGGATTTATCTTGGAAGTTCTATTTCTTAAGGGTCCATACTTTCCATTTAGTAGAAAGTTGGTTAGGGGAAAAGGAGAGCTAGAGGTTGAGGAAACCAAGGGGTCTCTTGCTTTGTTTCCCATGCTTGAGTTTAAGTGCCTCTGTTGGGGAACACAATTCTATTCAATTCTTATCCCAAGAAGACTTCTGTAACCAAGTGTGTAGGTGTTTCTCCAACAAGTAGCCCTGTAGTGGATATCAGCAGAGTATCCTCCAGTTTAAATTCTGATACCATCTACCTGGAGATAGCACCACATCCATATTGAAAGCCCAGTTCCACAAAACTTTCCCCCTCTTCCTGCCAGGCACAAGTTTGGGCCTTCAGAACTCCTGATTAGCCTTCAATTGGGATCCCCATGAATTGGGTTCAGTGAAGTTGCTAGAGCAGCTTGGAGAACTCAGGGAAACTTACATTTCATGAAGAATATTACAAAGGAAACAGACACACATAGGATCACACATAGGATAAGTATGAGAGAAGAGGTATGGAGCTGCCATGTCCTCCCTGGGCCACCTTCCAGGGAACTCCACATGTTCAGCTGTCCAGAAGCTCCCCAAACCTGGTCCTCTTGGGCCTTTTATGGCAACATCATGAGATGGATATGACTGACAACCACATAGCAATGTGATTGGATAAAGATTACCTGAGTAGGGAAACTCATAAAGGCCTAATTCTTCCAATTCTTCCCTGCCTCTCTGTAGCATTCCTTCCTCCAAAGTGTGGAGCAGGACGCCTTCTCAGACAGGACCTTATGACCTACAAATCAGACAATATAGGTCTGAGAATTTCCTTTATGGTTAGCTCCAAGACAGGAAGGCAGGGGAAGATTACTGTCTAGAGGAGAGAAAAGCAATGAAAAGGCAGGAGAATGAGATTGTTTTGAGGCCTGCTTCTAAGGTCTAAATTGCCCTAACATTGGCGTGAAGGCTATAGGAGTTATGAGCTAGAAACATGGATAAAGTCCTATCATAATGTCCTTGCCTGAAGGACAAGTTCAGAGTATAAGCTGATTGATCCCTATCTTGAGAATCTTATTGCTTGGTTTTTCCATTAGGATTTGTATTTAAGTATAAAAACAAGTCATTCACATATGTATGTTTTTCTAGAGAAAACCTTCCTGCTTGAGAGCCAGGATTGAGGTGAGTAATCTGGTTAAAAATGAGGATCTCCTTTTAAGTGGGGATCAGAAAGATGGGCCTTAAGTTTGGCTATTTGGGTCTGCTATTCCTTCATTACCATGTTAGGGTTTCCTATGCCCTGCTTATTCTGGGGAGATAGACATTTGCATCTATTGCAGTCACCTGAGCCCCATGTCTGTAGTGTAAAAGACACCTGTACTTGTATACACAAGGTTTAGAAACAGTTGGTCAACTTGAACATGCTACTGACAAGTATGTTATTTTCTGGTGGTAATGGTTATTAAAGCAGACCTGAAAGAAAGCAAGGGATAGCAGCCCTTCTATTGGCACAGTACTTTCTAAAATGCTACTTAGGTTTCTTAAAGTGTACTTTTAATTTCATTGCAAGATTTCTAACTACATCAGGGAATATATTCTACTTTATCCAATATGTGAACTGCATTCTCATGCTAGAAAGTATAGTCCCAAAGGCATCCTGTAAGCAGACTGGAGTTCAAAGTATTTCAAAGGACAGAAGAAATCAAAATGTGGCTAATTAGAAGTAAATCACTCCTCAGCAAATGCAAAAGAACGGAAATCATAACCAGTCTCTCAGACCACAGTGCAATCAAATTAGAACTCAGGATTAAGAAACTCACTCAAAACTACACAACTATATGGAAACTCAACTTGCTACTGAATTGCTACTGAATGACTACTGAATAATGAAATGAAGACAGAAATAAAGACGTTCAAAACCAATGACAATGAAGACACAATGTACCAGAATCTCTGGGACACATTTAAAGCAGTGTCTAGAGGGACATTTATAGCACTAAATGCCCAAATGAGAAGTGAGGAAATATCTGAAATTGACACTCTGCCTTCACAATTAAACCACAGGAGCAAGATCAAACAAGTCAAAAGCTAGAAGACAAGAAATAACTAAGATCAGAGCAGAACTCAAAGATAGTGACAAAAAACCTTTAAAATATCCAGAAGCTGGTTTTTTGAAAAGATCAATAAAATAGACCACTAGCCAGACTAATAAAGAATCTAATAGATGCAATGAAAAATGATAAAGGGGATATCACTGATTCCATGGAAATATAAACTACCATCAGAATACTACAGACACCTCTATGCACATAAACTGGTAAATCTTAAATGGATAAATTTCTGAATACTTACACCCTCCCAAGACTAAACCATGAAGAAGTTGAATCCCTGAATAGACCAATAAAAAGGTGTGAAGTTGAGGCAGCAATTAATAGCCCACTAACCAAAAAAAGTCCAGGTCCGGACGGGTTCACAGCTGAATTCTACCGGATGTAGAAAGAGGAGCCAATACCATTCCTTCTGAAATGATTCCAAACAATACAAAAAGAGGGAATCCTCCCTAGCTCATTTTATGAGACCAACATTATATCCTGATACCAAAATCAGGCAGAGACACAACTAAATTAGAGGCCAATATTCATGAACATCAATGCAAAAATCTAAGAAAATACTGGCAAACCAAGTGCAATAGCACATCCAAAAGCTTATCCATCATGATCAAGTAAGGCTTCATCCCAGGGATCCAAGTGTGGTTCAACATATGCAAATCTATAAACGTAATCCATCACATAAACAGAACCAAAGACAAAAACCAATGATTATCTCAATAGATGCAGAGAAGGCCTTCAACAAAATTCAACAGCCCTTTATACTAACTCTCAATAAACTAGGTAGCTCTTTATGCTAAAAACTCTCAAACTAGGTATCAATGGAATGTATCTCAAAATAACAAAAGCTATTTATGACAAACCCACAGTCAATATCATACTGAATGGGCAAAATCTAGAAGCACTCCCTTTGAAAACAGGCACTAGACAAGAGTGACCTCTCATCATTTCTATTTAACATAGTATTAGAAGTTCTAGCCAGGGCAATCAGGCAAGAGAAAAAAATTTAAAGTATTCAATTAGGAAAAGAAGTCAAATTGTTTCTATTTGCAGACTACATGATTGTATATTTAGAAGACCCCATTGTCTCAGCCCAAAATCCTCTTAAGCAACTTCAGCAAAGTATCAGGATACAAAAATGGATGTGCAAAAGTCACACACATTCCTATACACCAGTAACAGACAAAGAGCCAAATCAAGAGTGAACTCCCATTCACAATTGTTACAGAGAGAACACCTAGGAATACAATGAAGGATGTGAAGGACCTCTTCAAGCGGATCTACAAACCACTGCTTAAGGAAATAAGAGGACACAAACAGAAAAACATTCCATGCCCATGGTTAGGAAGAATCAATATGGTGAAAACGGCCATACTGGCCAAAGTAATTTATAGATTCAATGCTATCTCCATCAAGCTACCATTGATCTTCACAGAACTGGAAAAAAAAAACAAAAAAAACACCTTAAACTTCATATGGAACCAAAAAACAGCCCACATAGCCAAGACAATCCTAAGCAAAAATAACAAAGCTGGAGGCCTCACCCTACCTGACTTCAAACTATGCTACAAGGCTACAGTAATCAAAACAGCATGGTACTGGTACCAAAACAGATATAGACCAATGGAACAAACCAGAGGCCTCGGAAGTAATGCCACACATCTACAACCATCTGATCTTTGACAAACATGACAAAAGCAATGGGGAAAGGATTCCCTGTTTAATAAATGGTGTTGGGAAAACTGGCTAGCAGTGTGCAAAAAGCGGAAACTGGACCCCTTCCTGACACCTTACACTAAAATTAACTCCAGATGGATTAAAGACTTAAACATAAGACCTAACACCAAAGAAAACCTAGGCAAAACCATTCAGGGCACAGGAATAGGCAAGGACTTCATGACTAAAACACCAAAAGCAATGGCAACAGCAGCCAAAATAGACAAATGGGACCTAATTAAACTCCAGAGCTTCTGCACAGCTAAAGAAACAGTGATCTGGCAACCAACAGAATGGGAAGAAATTTTTGCCTTCTGACAAAGGGCTAATATCCAGAATCTACAAAGAACTTAAATTTACAAGAAAAAAACAACCCCATCAAAAAGTGGGTGAAGGGTATGAACAGACTTTTCAAAAGACATTTATTCAGCCAAACATGAAAAAATGCTCATTGTCACTGGTCATTAGAGAAATGCAATTCAAAACCACATTGAGATATCACCTCATGCCAGTTAGAATGGCGATCTTTAAAAAATCTGGAGACAACAGATGCTGAGGAGGATGTGGAGAAATAGGAATACTTTTACACTTGGTGGGAGTGTAAATTATTTTATCCATTGTGGAAGACAGTGTGGCCATTCCTCACAGATCTAGAAATAGAAATACCATTTGACCCAGCAATTCCACTACTGGATATATATCCAAAGGATTATAAATCATTCTATTATAAAGACACATGCACATGTATGTTGATTGTGGCACTGTTTATGATAGCAAACACCTGGATCCAACCCTAATGCCCATCAATGCTCGACTGGATAAAGAAATGTGGCATATATACATCACGGAATACTATGTGGCCATCAAGGATGAGCTCATGTCCTTTGCAGGGACGTGGTTGAATCTGGAAGCCATCCTTCTCAGCAAACTGACAACAGAAAACCAAACACCACATGTTCTCACTCATAGGCGGGTGTTGGGAAGTGAACATCAAACAATGGGGTCTGTTGGGGACTGGGGGTCTAGGGGAGGGATGGGAGGGTGAAGAGATTGGGGAGGGATAACATTGGGAGAAATACCTAATGTAGGGGATGGGGGATTGGAGGCAGCAAACCACCATGGCACGTGTATACCTATGTAACACTTCTGCAAGATCTGTACATGTACCCCAGAAATTAAAGTATAATAAGAATTAAGATGTGGCCCACTCAGTTTAGTTTTAGACTTTTGCCATCCTCCATCACTGGGCCAACTGGACATTCCAAAATTTCCTTGTATCCTCCTAATTTGTGTTTAGGAATGTACACTGAGACCTTCAGGGACATTGGGCCTTTAAGGTACTTAAAGAATAGTTCTGTCTCCCTTCATGTAGCTCTAGGACCATAAGACAGGATGCTCCAGGTGTTAGGTTTCTAGTTCTATAATCCCCATAGCCAAGCAGTCTGCCTCCCAGTGAATCAACAAGGTGTTTTAAGAGATAGTGTCAGCTGTGTTGAGACCAACAGACAGGCAGATATAGATACTGCCAACATAGTTCCTTGAAGTAATCCCCCACCATGTTAGAGATGGGCAAGAAAGTCATTCAGGAAGCAACTTAAGAGCAAGTAGTTCAGCAATGCCTCTAGAAAGGCTTGACACGCAGCGAGGGCTCTTGGTTTAACCCTTCAAGTTTCTCATGAACCCTTCAGTCCAAAGGTCTGCAGACACTGCCTTCGAGAAAAGGCAAAAGTACTGAAGTCCTAGTCCTACAGTAGTGGCCTTAGAGGTTAAGTCAATATTTGACTCAAGATGGCCTGTGTTACATAATACAGGTCTCCACAGAGATAGCTATTGGCTCACCCAAAACCTATCAAGTAACCAGACAATCCAGCATCAAGGGAGAGAGATTTCTGTAGAAGTTACCCACATGCAGTCCCTCACTCCCCAAACTAAGGACAGTATTTGTGCTGTTGAAGTTCAGAAATAAGATTTAGTGATGAGACTCCATAGAGAAGGAACCTCATACAAGCAGCCACAAGGGCACTCTGGTGAAGCTACAACCACATTTCAGTTGCCACTGCAGCATCTTCAAGGTCCAATCTGTTCAGAGTTGGCCCCAGTGATTGATGGGCCCTTATCCTAAGCCTAGGGCTCAGTGCCAAAGACACAGAATAACCAACTTTACCTTCTCTAGGTTCTGACTTGATATCCCTATAGTAGCTCTTGCTCTAGAACCCAGGATAAAGACACTCAGAAGGAAATTTAGGGAGAAAAATATGCTTATTCTACAAGTGTAGATCAGAAGTTTTTAAGTAGAAGAAACTTAAATGATAGCATTGGTATGCAATCAAAGATATACAAAGCAGGACAAGTCTGAGACAATCAGCCATCTTTTTCAGAAGTATGTGATGGGAAGAAAAAAACCTGCAGTTTAAGACACAGCAACTTACTAGATAAGGTAGTATGAGGAAAAAAAGACAACCACCAACTATGTTTTAAGGTTATTTGAATCAGGATTCAAATAAAGTCAAGACATGTATGACACTTAGAATTTGAAGTTTGGAAACTGATGAGTTATATCTAGTGTCAAAGAAGCTGGTTAAGCTCATTTTTAGGTATTGAGGTATTACATGATGGTTAAAAATCCTTTAGAGATGTTGAGTAGGTTGAGGGGTAACATTGGCTTCAGATGACTCAGGGAAATTAGGTGGGGGCACAGATGAAACAAGACTAACCATGAATGGTAATTGCAGGACGTGGTCATTTGAAAGTTAGAGTTACTGTCTAGTTTGACATGTCTGAGGACTTAAGTTTACACACGACTTCCAGGCCACCTGAAAGGCCAGGGCAGTTCTGGTCTATGCAGGTTCAGGGACTACAGGAAAGGTAAACATTCTAGGGGATTGTAGACAGCAGTGTCATTCCTTGGTTCGAGGAGAAAAATTTCTAGGGAGTTGCAGAACTTATTCTACCTGAAATCTCACCTTGAGCAGATCTGAATGCTTTTGTTGTCATTTTGGCTGAGAGTTTATCCATAGGTCAATTGGAGGCTCTTATGATTGACACTGAGTCAGTATCAGGCAAGTTGACACCAGTAAAGTTGGTCACTTTGACATTTACTATTAGACTTCTGGCACAAGTGGTCCCATGGCAGTGACAAGCATATCCCTACTCAACAGGAGGGGAAAACAACTCAGGACAGTGCTGATACCATCAAGGGGCCTGCCCAGTGAAGTCTGGACTCATTCTGCACATGCAGGTAGATTCTAATGTGAGGGATGACTTCACCGAGGAACAATAGCACCCAAAGGATGCCCAAGGAAATGTCGACTGGAACCCCATCTTCCCCAAGACAGATACCCATATTCATGTGTCCCCGCCCCCAACCTTCCCACTGGTGTCAAGTCACCTCTCATCGAGAACAAGGGGAGGAACAAGAATCAGGATTTATTCTTGTCTTCCTTAGTGTCAAGTTTCTGTCCAGAGGACAGAAAATGATGACCAAGAAAGTTACCAGGGAAGATGAAAGGGAAAGAAAAGCTGTCATCCAAGCACCTCTGAAAAGGCACCACTTTGAGTGATCCTAGCCTGCTGGGGATGAACAAAAGATAGAGCTCCTGAGGCTGCAAGTGCTGGAGAAGCAGCGCATAAACTGGTTATGGGAGAGTGGCTGTTGTGCTCCTAAAGAGCTTTCTCAGGAAAGCCTGAAGCTGCCCAAGTAGTACGTTGAATTTTGAGGCTTGATAGAGAATCTGTATCTCCAATGAAGCTATTAGTGTCAAATAGCACTTTTTCCTCACAGTGCTTGTGAGTGTTCTTTAGGCCTGAACTTCACACCACTGCATATGAAGTCAGTTCTTTCAAGGGAGGATTTATAGACAGTCTATGACTAAGACAGGACCCCAGTTGCTTGGAGGATGTGGCAAAGGTTGGCCTCATTCTGCTAAACATGGAGCCCCAGGTCATGTAAACCTATGTCCTGCTTTAGGACTAGGGGGACACTGGGTGCCAAAAGCAGCCAGGTGTTCCAAATAGGTTGTAGAACCAACTTGCTTCCTCAGAACAAGCCAAGACTTGCTGGGAAAGACAGACTTGAGGTGAAATAGAACCAGCTGAAGAACAAAATGCAAGCACCAGTAGCTGTTCTGCTTGCTCTTTAAATTCTAGCACTAAATTCTACCTGCTGTAAACCTCATTCTTCTATTAGTGAAATAGAAGCTGTCATTACCACAAAAGACATGGAATCTAATGGTCCACTTGAAGTTTTTTTGAAGTATCTGGAGCAACCAGATATAATTGGAGTTTAAGTTGCTATTGGTTGAATTACTTTGACAGTTAGAATGACTGGGTTCAAGGAACTAAAACATTCTGAAAAGCATCCCAAGTGCTAACTGCCAGTTTCCAGACATGGGACAAGACTGTATGTACTCTTCTGTTCCATTAGTTTCCCTTGGTGTTCCCCAGCAACATTCATCCAAGCATATGCTGTTGATCTTTCCCGAAGCCATATTTGGCTAGGATTAAGGACTTCCAGCCTTTTTGAAGATTATAATATCTAAATCCATTTAAGGCAATGTTACTGAAAAGTAACTTCAGTATTATAGAGAATAGGTAAAATACTAGGTAAGCCATAGAATCAAGATTCATCCCAGACATAATCAAAGGAAAAAGCCAGCTTTCCAATGGATAGAGGTTCAACTATGTTACTAACCTCTGCCTCATCAATACTGGGGCTTCTGGCATGCCTCTAGATGATGTCTTAAACACCCACTCCCCCCATGAGGAGTGTTGCCAAGAAGTCTTGAACTTGCTCAAGAACCACCAGTAACTGAGAAGTCCAGGTTAGTCATCTTGAATTATTGCACATTCTGGATTAGTCATAAGAATGTGCCAAGCATGGAAGGGGCTAGCATAGATATCAAGGTCCTACCTTCAAGACCTGTAGAAGTGCTTGGATATGACACCACTCAAGAGGAAATGCTATCTATACTATACTCTCCATGTGTGACTGATTGCCAGAACATATGGAGAAAGACAAGTTCACAGGTGATATTCACCTTTAGTGATGAGGACCTTTTGACATGGGAGATCTACAGAGGAGCCCAAGCTGTCATGCAGATGGAGTTAGTGACCACGAAGTGAGAAATGACCCTTCTCATCAATTGCTGAAAACCTGGCACTGGCCACAAGGCTTCAGACTTTGTTCTGGGCTCAGAAACAAGTCCAGGTACACTTAATTTAATAAACGAGAAGCGTATCCAATTGAAATAGTGGTCCTTTAAGAAAGCTGCTTTCTATTAACATCTTATATTCCAAGCTGCTACTTCACTTATTTCTGGAGAGACAATGAAAGAAGCCTATTGAGTGCTTCTAATTTTACTGTAATGCTTCTAACATCAGGTCATGAAGCTAGTCCATTTCGTGCTAAGTCAGCTTTAAGTTTATTTTTCTGTGGCCTGGTAACCACAAAGGCATTAGATCGCAACTGCACTACCATGAAGGTCTGCACTACCATAAAGGACTAGAAGAAATCAGGGCTCATGCTAGCTGGTCTTACAGGTCCCATGGGAGAAGTTTCTTTATCTTCAGAGAAGGGAACATTCCATCATTTCCCTGCTTCTTTCATTCCAGAGTAATCCCCTTACTGATCTCCAGAAATCTGTAAGTTGGTACAAAAGGATAATCGACTAAGATATGTAAACTAACAGGATAGCATCCTTGATCTCAAGACCATCAGAAAACAAAGCTGTTCTTTAGTGTCAAGTTTCTCTAATCCCAAAGCTTCCATGGCCAACCAGTCCACTTCATCGTGAAACACAGGAATTTAAGGTTTATGCCAGCTCTTGAGAGGCAACAGAAATATTTAGTGGAGACTATGAAGACAAATGTGTTTCCAAAGTTTACCCTTTGTACCTTGGTAAGAGATGAGCAAGAGACATCCAGCAAAGCTGGAATGGTAAACAGTTTAGCAATGCCTCTGGAAATCTTACAACAGTAACAAGAACTTGTGGTCTCTACCTACTGGCTTCTAGGGGTTGCCAAAATCTTTACTCCAAAGGCTTGATAGACACAGGTTTAAGCAAGTGAACAAGACCAGAAATCCTACAGCAGCAGCCTCAGCTATTCTATCCCTTCTGAATTCTTGACAATCTGAATCAAGATAGTCTGTTGTGTAGGGGGTATTGCTTGGAGATGTAACTGGTTGGGTTTATTCAAAACTTGATCAAGTACCTAACCCACCTTGCTTCAAGCGAGATTGATCCATTTTCTAGTTACCTACATGCAGCATTTGAAGTAAGTTCACACCCCAAGAAGGCCTCCTCCAACTAACTGCCTTCTGTTTTTTTTCAGAGCTAGCCATCCAGGTTAGCCTGCATCTCCAGTGAAGCTGTTAGTGTCTAATGCACCTTTTCCCATAGCCTCCAGTGCTTGGGAGTGCCCTTTGGCCTGAACTTCACACTACTGCATATGAAGTCAGTTCTTTCAAGGAAGGATTTGGAGTTCTGTCCTATTCCTCTCCACACTAAAAAGAAATGTGAGCCATGACTACTGCTAGGGATAACAGAAAGCTTAGACACCCCTATTTTTAGGAGAGCTTAGTGAAAGGTGAAGAGCAACCCCAGGTTTCCTCAGCTTGCCTCTTGGCATGAAACCCCTGCCTTGTGAGCCCTAGTATTCTCCAACCTAGCTCCAGACAGAGCCTCTATTCCATAAATGGGAGCTGGATAGAAGACAAAAGCTCTACCTTTCAGCCAAACACACATGGGATTAGCCTCAGAAACAGGTAGGCTAGAAGCAGCACAAGTCGTCCTTATGTTCTGTCCCTTCCTGAGAAATAGCCCTCCAAATGGGAGTTGGGTGGGTGTGAAGAAGTCCTTTGCTCTCAGCTGTCTCATGCTGGAGTTTATTTTCTCACCCTGAGCTGAGCTGAGCAGCATGTGTAGGTCTTGAGTTTGTGGTATTTGAACCAAGTTCTTAAGTTTTAGATTAATTTTTACTGTATGACCTTAGGGCCATTTCAGAGACTTAAGTGGATTTAAGCAATTTTTGTCAGTTTCATGGAATAAGGTTCCCCATGAGCTTTTCATTGCCACGAGAAAACAGAACTCAGCATGGCTGTTCAGGAGCATGCATACAAGTTGTTTCAGAATGACGCATGATGGGGAATTTCCTTGAATAAGCTAATGAAAGATTGAGACTTTTGGGAGGATACTTGGGGGAGGGGGCTTATACAGCACAATGTTGAATATGTGCCTGGGTACATCTTCATACTTCCAGATAGCATTGGGTACTTTTGTAAGGTATTTGGTAGGGTTTGGCTGCATCCCCACCCAAATCTCACCTTGAATTATAATAACACCATGCTTCAAAAGTGGAACCAAGTAGAGCTATTTGAATCATGGTGTTGGTTTCCCATATACTGCTCATGACAGTGAGTTCTCATAAGATCTGGTTTTATAAGGGGGTTTCCCCCCTTCCTTTGGTTCTCATTCTTTTGCCTGCTTTCATGTAAGGCATGCCTTTGCTTCTCCCTTGCCTTCCACCATGATTGTAAGGCTTTCCCAGCCATGTGGAACTGAGTCCATTAAGCCTCTTTATAGATTACTCAATCTTGGATATATCTTTATCAGCAATGTGAAAACAGACTAATACAACATCCTGTCTAGAGGCACACACCATGTGGTACAGTTGTCATCACAACTCAATTTTCCTTTCCCTATGAAAAGGTTATATTGATCAAAATTCTGAATGCCTTATGTGTTTTAATAGAAAGTTTCCATTAGAGCAACACATTACTTCAATAAGAAGTTTCCATTAGAGCCCCTGATAATCATGCGGTAGGGTCTGTATATACATGGGGTAGTTGAGATAAACCAAGGATGGTGACTTCAGTAACATTCACTATTGGGTCATTTTCTGATTGGTATAACCCAGTGGGAATGACAGTGTCCCCCTTTCCAGAGGGGAACTTACAACAGACTTTCTCCCCTCTGATTAGAATTCTCATTCCACATTGGATTCCTACAGGTCCCACAGACCTTGTCCCATTACTCACCTGAACTGCCTTGGTTGGTTGGGTGCACACAGGACTTTGGCTCACAGGCCGAGTTCTCCAAGGATGGAGGTCAAGGACAGTGAAGAAAGAGATTGTTGAAGCCCAGTGAGAACAGATCTGTACCAGCCAGAGATGAAGCCCTGGAAGTGTTGAGGGCAAGTTGTCGCAATGTTCGAGAGTGCCCAAGTGACCCAAGATACCAGCAGACCTGGCAAAATCATCATTCTAGACTGTCTGGCAGATAGACATGTCTATAACATACCCCTAGAGAGATACAGATGAAAGTCATTTCTGGTCTTTATGTCAGCTTACCCAGATGAGTAAGACCAGAAAGTGAAGAAACCTGGAATGTTTAAATGATGTCAATAATTGGATCTCAGCCAGGCAAGAAACCTCAGCCTTATAGTGCTCAAGTAGAAGGTCACATGGTACAACAAACTTGGGAATTCCCCATAGTATAGACTATGTTGAGGTCACCAAGATGTGTTTGCCGGTGTAGGACCTGGTCATGTACATGACTTCCAGGTTATAGAATCACTCAGATACACATTGGAGAGAGAAGGCCATGGCCCTTTCATACCTAGTCTCATGGAGATGATCAGCCCAGCTGGATTTTGAAGGTCTGCCTCTCAGTGACCATTCTCAGGATGGAGGCTGAGATTTTGATGTGGTCACCACCTCACCTCCTAATGGTCATAGGACAGCAACAAATCCTAGAACAGAAAAATCAAACAATGCCAACAGAGTCTGATTGAAGCTGGTTTAGCTTTGGAAATCAAGGTTAAATCCTCAGCTGATCCATATAAAAACTATGAAGACAACAGGTTTTATTAGATGCATTCATCTTGCTATGATCTCCTTGAACACATTTAATGGCTGCTGTCCCATGGCCAAAAATTCATTCTACAGCACGAAGTCAGAGGAAGACAGATTCCTTCTCCTTGGCCCCCTGAGTCTATGCTTGTCAGAACTGGAAAGGAGCTTAAGAGTTTCAGTAAAAGTATAGACTGAATTATATAATTAGAAAGTCATAACAATCATGTTAAGCACTCGGTAAGGTTCATGCCATTATGTATCTCAAATGTTTATGCAGTGGAGTAACCAAAGCAGGAAGAACCACCATAACAAAGGTAAGCTGTGTTCAGGTTGCAATCTTAGCCTCCCCAGCTGTGGGACCCTGGCATGTACCGCTAGACAGGATATGAAGACAACCTATTACCTTCATGGGATTGTTACCAAGGCATTTCACCAGAGTCACCTCAGAAGGAACTGGAACCAGTGAGGTTACGGGTCTTATTTATAGGTTATCCTGCATTTTTTATTAGATTATGAAAATGATACATGTGTTGGCTAAGGCTGGTATAGACTTTAAGAGCCTTTCTGGCAGGAATGGCTGGAGGTGACCAAGGTGAAGACCCTACCTGAAATCTGACAATGTGCCCTGTTTGCACCACCTTCACGTGGTCAGTACAACATGAACATATGGAATGAGAAACTATTGACCAAGAGCACTTTGGGTATGGAGGCTCCAGACAGCTGTGATTCACCTGCAAAAGGCTCTGTAATCTAGACTCAGATGACAAAGTAATGACAAAACCAGACTCTTCTGGCCAATATGCAAACCTTGGGGCCACCACAGGCCTCTTCTGACTGTTCTTTGCTCAAAGCCTAGGCAGACCTTGCTTTTCATGTGAAAGGCCCTTCTTTGAGGAGAAACAGGGACCTCCTGCCATCACCATTTTGCCCTCTACTGTTCTTATCTCACTGTTAGAGAAGTAACAACAACAAAAAACCCACCTAGTACTTTTTCCACTGCAAGACTTCTGACCCATCAAGTTTAGGTTATCCTTAATGTGTCAGTTATGTTCTCAGATTACCTTGACAGGATAACCACAATGTCTTTACAGATAATTCTGATTTTCCCTTGAGGAAGAAAAGTATCTAATCCAGTATCAGTTCAAGATGTTTATCATCCTGCATGGTTGGGAGAAGTGGACATTCTAGCATTTCTAACCTGTAGGATAATCCCCCAAGTGGTCTTCAGGGATCTATACTTGGGACACGACAGGATTCTAAGACTCAAGTTAGCAGAAGTTGTCTTTCATTACTCAAGAAGCTGTGAATAACAGTCACGGCAGATGCAGAAATAAGATGCTCAACCTTGCACTGAATATTTGAATCCCAAAATACCCATTGCTAACCAGGTCTCACAAGCCACATGGGGATTTTTCTGGAGATCCTCTTAGGACTGTAACTTGATTGCTCATGGAGAATTGGTAGCAGTTGTGTAAATACTCGTCCAAAAAGCAGTAACATTCCTAGAGATAGGAAGTACTTATGCAGGGTGATTCCTAGTGGTAAGCAATCCAGCACTGCTCTGAAAAGGCTTAAGACAGCTAAGTCTAATGGCTACCAACCCGACCCCAGGGTTAAGAAACCCTTATTCTGAAGGCCAGACACAGCCTTCCAGCACAGTCAGAAGTCCTACAATGACCTCTTCAAATGCTTGCACCACTTCTCCTTTGTGTTTTGACTTAAATATTTGGATGAAGATAGCATGAAATGTGTTAATTATTTCCCAGGAGTCACAGCTGGAAGAAGGACTTACCTGTAACTTATCAGGTACCCAACCAGGTCAGTGTCAAGGAAGACTAAACCTTCCTCTTCTATACTGTTTCCTTACCCTAAAACTAAGGCCAGTATGTTGTGATCTCAGTGTTGGCGGAAGATTAGATTTAAGAGGGACTCCTGTATTCAGAGAGGATCAAAGGGAGAAAAATGAGAAATAGCAAAGAGGGCACTCCGAGGTTACAGCCAAGTCCACAGCCACAAAAGAGCTTGCAGTTAACTAAACATAGTCTTCCAAAGGCAGTTCCCAGTGACTGATGTCCTCCTATCTTAACCCCAGTTCTGAGCACCACAAACATTCTAGAACCCAGAAGCTCTCTAGGTTCTAGACTTAGGAGTCCCTACACCATCCGAGTTATTAGGAGAGAAGAAAAATCTCAAAGGGAAAGTGAAAACCCAAACAGAAGAACAAAGCAACTGTGTATTCCAGGAAATAGTGAAGACAAATCTCTAGAGGGACATGGGAACAGAACACAGGGTTCCCATGGGATTTAGGATATCTATCGGGGTACTGGCCATCTTGTGTAAGATGTATAGACTAGAGAAGAGATGAAAAACCCTTACAGTTTAAAGGATCCTTGTGATGCCAGCCAGAAGATGTGGGGTGCAACATTTGGATTCTAATTTAAGTAGTCAGATTACTTACAGGTCGATACCAAAAGTTGATTGAGTTCTTGTGTTATAAGTATGATTACCATCAGGAAGATTCTATGTAAATACTGTGGTATGTACATGTAAGTTGAGGTTTGCTGTGTCAAACTGATGCAAAGAGGCATTGGGGAAGGCATACAATAAGCAAGCTTCACCAGGAGTTGCAACCAGACATGGGTCAGGCTTGCTAGAGGAGTGGAGCAACTGTTCTCAACAGTTCTGGGTGCTTCTGAAGTTTTAGAACAGTTTTAAGAGGTTATAACACGGGTGCTTTTCCAGGATACCCAGTGCGTACTGTATGTAACTCAGTATTTCGAGACCCCTCAGAAGTTTACATTTCCCAAGATCCTGACTTATTCTTTGTGCTACTTAGAGTGAACCTCAAGGTGTTATACAAACATCGACATTCCATTAGAATGTTGCCTTGGAATTCTGATTTAGGCTTTGTTTTACTGCAAGACTATCCAGACGGTCAGCCGGAGACTCCCACTGACAAAGAGGAAAACAGTGATCACCTCATGAACATTCACCATCACATCCATCTCATGTGACCCAGTCACAAGGACAAGGCATCCTTCACAAAAGGGAAGAGAATCCACTACCCAAGACAATTTAATACTTAGTTTATTAAACTAAATGTATCTGGACTTAAGACCAGAACAAAGCCTGAAGCTTGTGGCCAGTGCCAGGTTTCCAGCAATTGATGGGAAGGGTTCAGTTTCTCACTTCATGATCAGCAACTGCATCTGTAGGACAGTTGGGGAGCAGGCTGCCCAGCTGGGCAACTCAACCTGCAACTTCAGGTAGATTCTAGACCCCAGGCAAAGGACAACTCACTAAGTAGCAATGCCACCCACAGGGACACCAAGGAGAGGTATCCTCTAGTCCTGCATTCCTTCAAAGACAATCTCATTTCTCCACTCAGTTGCCAAGTTACGTCTCACCTGAGAGAAAACTTCAGGATTCCTTGGAACTAAGGGGATCCCTAGAGGACTAGGCAGGTGAGCCTGTAGTGGCTCTTCCTTCCTGTGCAGTATTTGAATCTCAGATCCTACTCTTCCCCAAGCCTTAGCCTGACTGTGCCCAGATACCTAGAGCAGTTTCTCAGAATCGACATTAAGGACACAGCTGCATTTCTCTCAAAATATGGTTAAGATTTAATAAGCAGAAATAAGTACAGGGGATTGACATGAGAGCAGTGTGTTTCTTTGTTTACACTTCAAATAACTGGTCACAAATCATGACCCCTTGCAACCTGGTACAGCTTTGATTGGCCTGAGAAAGCTCCTTGTTGGTCTCTCCTATGAGGCTCCCGGACTTCCTTAGCAGTGCTGGGAGGCCAAGAATGAGCAAGAACTCAAAAGTGTTCCATGACAGCTTAAACAGCCATTCTGAGTCAGAGCTGAGAACATAGATGCACTTCCACCTTAATTTTCACAGCCGAAGTCTTTACGTCAACTATTGAGTCTCTCAGAGCCCTCTCCCCAGAGACATAAGAGAATGCCCCACCTGAATTGACCCAAGGGTAGTAGCTAAGCTTTGTCTTGCTGTGGGTCAATACGTGTGTGCTTCAGATGTTATTCTATCAAAGACAAAGGAACTTTTAAAAAAATGAACAAAGTCTCCAAGAAGTTTGGGATTACATTAAATGGCCAAACCTAAGAATTGGTGTTCCTGGTATCCAAAGTTTTAGATAAAACTAAGTGTCCGGGTCAGGGGAAAAAGGTCTTCTAAAGCTTTGGAAGACATATTTGAGGAAATAATTGAGCAAAACTTCTATGGCCTTACAAGAGATACAGACATCCAAACACAAGTTTCAAACACCTGAAAAGTTCATCACAAAAATCACTTAGGCATGTGGTCATCACGTTATCTAAAGTCAAGATGAAAAAAAATCAAGTATTGTCAGACAAAAGCATCTGATAACCTGATACGTTTTCTTTTATAGGTTGACAGCAGATTTAATCTGAAACCTTGCAAGCCAGAAGGAATTGGGCCCTCATCTTTAACCTCCTGAAACAATTGTCAGCCAAGAATTTTGTATCTAGCAAAACTAAGCTTCATAAATGAATGAAAGTCTTTCAGACAAATGCTGAGAGAATTCACCACTACCAAACCAGCACTCCAAAAGTAAATTTCCCCACCCTCTACCTAGGAAAGGCCATAAAGCTGCTTCTGATCTTGGAGATGCCACAAGAAAATTCGAGAGAAAAGGGTGGCAGAGTTCTGCCAATAAGGTAGCATCCCTCACCCTTTGGGCATAGAAGTTCCCAGGCTCTTACCAACAAAAGATTCCACGTGGAAGGATCCTTCTCATGGTACTTTGGACTTCCTGTTCAATGGCTTGTTTGCAGTGTTCTTTTGGGCCTTTGAGAGCACATACAACTTGAGCCCACAAGAAGCTGATGAGCCCACAAGGAGCTAAGCCTCCAAAGGATGAGTATTAAAAACCAGGAAGGAAGGGCTGGTTAAGCCCAATAAACTATTATCTATAGAGAATCAAAGCCCCAGAGGTGTCCTCAGCTCCATCCCATGCTCTCGTGAGATGCAACTTTTCAACATTCACAAGAAGGTGGTGGTGGCCCTGGACACCAGACAGTAGTTGTGCTCTGTTGTCTAACAGAGAAGCATAGGTCTATATCTGACGTCTCTATAGCCACGTTAAAGGTCAAATTTCTGGCTCCGAAATTGACACTCAGATAAGGTTCCAAGACCAGAGGTGGAGATGAATAATCTGATAGAGTTATATGAACAACTGATCCTGAGCTAGGCAAGGGATACCCAGACTTACCCTCATGGGTGCTGTACTTGAGAACCATAACTTAGGGAGAAATTCCATGATGATACTAAGAGTTAGAGTCAAGGTCACCGATGTACACCTACACAAGCAGACTTGGAATTGGCAGACACTGTCAAGTGTTTCTCTGCCAGTATTGTCTAAGAAAAGATCATGTCCTTTTCAGATCCACACCTACAAAGTCAATACCCAGAGATCTCAGCTAGAATTTTGAAAGTCAGTCCCTTAGTAACCATAGTTTTAGGACAGATGTTCAGTCTCCTGCTTGGTCACCAACTCACCTGAGGATAGAGAGCAACACTTGTGCTTAGGACAAAAGACCAAACAATGCTGATGGAGCCCACTTAAAGCCTGGCCCAACTTTGGGAAGCCCAGTTCTTGGGTTATCCATGAAATTGGAAGGGAGATGAACTGAGAATTTTACTAGACACCTTTCAACTGTTTGATCCAATGAGTTTCTCCCCAAAGGTCAGCCACTGCTAACTCCACAATATGAGATCATGGAAGACAGATTCTTCTTCCTTGCAAGAAAAGGGAAGAATGGCCCACCTTGGGCCATTTAGAGGTGGGCATTTTCTTATTTTTCTTCCTTTGCCAGTCTCCAGTCTTCCCTGGGAAGCAACAGAATGACTGATCTGTAAGGACCTAAACAGGATAATTATTCAGAGTGAGCCTTATTCAGAATGAGCCTTCACTCTTGGGTGAAGATCTATTTTAGCCAGATTATGTAATTCCATGTAGTTTTATGAAAAGTTCACTACCATAAGCAGTTAACTCACCTGGCACCTAGATGTTCAAAGATTCCTTGCTAAATGTACAAAGTTTTAGATAAAACTAAGTGACCAGGTTGGGGAAAAAATAGAACATGGGTGACTTGCCCTACGGCAATGGAATGCATGGTTTTGGGACATATTAAAGTCAGTTCGAGTTTGAAGGGGGCATCTATTATCCAGATGTAGGATGGATTAGACTAATCAAGAGGATCATACACTGAAGAAATTTGCAAGTCCATGGTGCTTTTCAGAAGTGGAAAGAATACTTCAGTCTTTCAAGGTGAGACACTTCCTCTAACATTCACAAGTTTGCAAGATGACAGGTTTCAAACCCTACACCACTTAAAGGATTGTAAACAGTTATCCTACTCAGTGGCCACAAACCAGTGAAGGGAACCATGACAAAGTCAAGATGTTCAGTGTCACCAATTAGTCTTAGCATCCTCAGCAGTGGGACACCCTCATATGTGCCTCTAGAGACAACATCTAAGAGATACTCATAAACTTCACACCCTTATATGTGCCTCTTAGAGACAACCTCTAAGATACCCATCAACTTCAGTAGCTTCTTGATGAAAAGCATTCTACTGGAGGCTTTAAAAAACCAGTGAGATGTCCCGATTCTGGATCTTATAGGTTTATTCTGTATCCTGGGTTAGCCTGTCATGACAAGGAAGACATACATGGTGGGTAGGGCTAGTGTAGATCTAAGATACCCACCTTCCTGGCAGGTAGGGAGGGGACTTGGAAGTCAGAGTGAAGACTACCTGAAGTCAGATGCTATCTTTTACTCATACCATTTTTATATGTACAGAATAGTTGGAATGTATGAAAAATACAACTTTTATCAATAAGAAGTGTGTCTTGAATACATGGAGACCCATGGGGCAGTTGTGAGACATCTCCCCAGGCTTCCTCCACATGACTCATCAGGTGACCATGAAGTGACAAAAACCCAACCCCCACCGGTCAATACATGAAGCCTGACCCTATCCCAGGCTTCACCTTGTTGCCTGCTCCGGGTGAGAAACAAGCCCCATTGGACCTTGAAGAGTGAGGCTCTCTTGAGCCAAGACCATTAGGACAGTGGTCTTTCCAGTTTCATCCAGCTTCCCACTGTAGAATTCTTAGCATTTTTCTCTGCATTTGATAGACAAGAGAAACCTAATCAAGGGCCTAGAACAGAAGATCAACACTAGAACCCAGTAAAGACTGGCTCACCTATGGAAATCGAGGCTGGCCATATACCCAGTTCATCCATACAAGCTATGGGGAGGATACTTAACTAGATACCTTTATCTCCCTCTTATCTCCTTAAAGCACTGTTTTTTTGGCCAGAGATTCACTGCCCAGTGTAGAGTCATGGAGGAAGAGATTCCTTTCTGGCCACCAGTACCTGAGCCACCTTGAGTCTATAATGCTTGTTGTAGTGGGGAAAAAAACTTGAAAGCTTTTCATTAGGTATAGACTGAATTAAGGAATTAGATTGCTAGGTTATAAGCCCCTTCAGTATGTTAAGAGAATTCAGTGAAATAAAAAGACTGTTTAAGGATCCTTAAACATTTATACCACGTGGTAGCCACAAATAAAGGAACTATGACTAAGCAAAGAGTCTCAGCCTCACCATAGCAATCTCAGCCATCTTCAGTGATGGGTTATGCTGGCATGTGCCTCTGATCAGAAACCCTAACAGCTACCCTCAACATTCAGGCTTCTAATACCAGAGCCTTCTCAGAGGGGAGCCGGTGAGGAGTCTAGATTGTTTCATGGATTATCCTACATTCTGGATTAGCTGGTCAAAAATTCACACATGGTGGGTAGGGTTAGTGTTGCTCTTTTCTAGCAGGTCGGCAGAAGTGATTAGAGGTTATCAAGATGAAGACCCTACTTGAAATTGGACCCTGTCTATTCATACCACCTTCATATGGACAGAACAGTATGAACATGAGGAAAATGACCAACTCTTTACTGACCAGAAATGTTTTGAGTACGGCCCATGCTGAAGGTACAATTCATCTCCTAAGGTTCTGGGGTCTTGCACCGACTCTCAGCATGTTGCCAGGAAGTGGCAAAACCAGACCCCTCTGGCCACTTTATCTTGCCTGCCTGTCTCAAGCCCAGGTATATTTTGCCTTGAGGAGTGAGGCCCTCTGAGCCAAGAGGGCATCAACACAGTCTTTCTGCCATCACCTGGCTTCATCTTCTAGACTCCTTTAAAAACACGGAAGATACTGAGGCCTAGAGAAACCTACCAAGAGATTTTACTGCAAGCTTTCCAACACCTTAGCAGTTACTTCAGTTCATCCTTCATATGTCAGCTACTTCTCTTGCTTGACAGAATCACCAAAAAGTTATTAGATGGTGACTGAGGTCACATGTTTTTATAGGAATTAGGGATGGCTGGGGGTGGGATGGGCAGTCTGAGGCAGTGTCTGTTCTTCCATTTTCTACAGAACATGAAGAGTATGTGAACAGAGGAACTGAAAGCCTCTACAGAACTCCATGCATCTGTAAGATGTGTCATTCATAGATGAGTGTGACTACAGTAAAAGCTGAAAAGCCCTATGATTAAGGAACACATGTGATCAACTGGCCACATGTATAGGGCCACCATTTGTATTGATTTACATTGTCTAAGAAAATTGATGCTTTTGAGAATTTGAAGTTTGCACACAACTCCTTTACCACTGCACTGAGAGGTACGATCAATGTATCTCTAACAACTATTAGATACTACTATGAAGATTGAGTTTGGATGTATGTGGCAATATGCTGCAGAAATAGAAGCCATTTAAGAGTTGTATTGAATTAGGTGATGGATCATACTTGAATGCTGAAACTACTATTCTGTGTGGCTCCTTTTAGGTTTTCTGTAACAGACTGGGAAGCAGCTAAAAACAAACCCTTTCCCCCAAATCACTGGAAGATCAGTCCATGGTGCATGAAACTGCACAGGGCACAAGTCCCCAGATGTTTTTACTTCTCCCAGGGGGCTGACTTGTCCATGTCACTTAGTTCAAAACAAAGGAGAAGCTCAGGTTTCACAGGAATTCCATGCTGACCTTCTACATAGAAGTGTTACCTTAGTATTCTGAAAGTTCCTTGCTTAGTTTTTGCTAATCAGAAAGTGTTTGAAGGGTCTGCTGTGGACTTAAATCTACGTTTATACTGGGACAAGGGCCAACCCCTTCATGCCTATTTGTCAGGTCCCTTCCTGACAGGGGATGCGCCCTATCCAATGTGGTGGGGAATCTAAGTGCTGATACAAGTAAGGGTCTTGCCTACCAAGTCTGCACACTAAGGTAGCCTCCAGAATCCAGGTGAGGAAGAACAGGGAGCAGTGGCACCCACAGGGACACCCTAGTAAGTATATGCTGGAGCCCCACACTCCTGTGTGGACAGATTTCCATCATACTCTCAGTTGTCAAAGTACTTCATCTGAGAAACATTGAGATTCTCACAAAACTAAAGGGCAGGGGACAAATGAGCCTGTGGACTGCTCTTTCCCTCCACACTGTTGGAGTCCTGAGGTTCAGTTTACCATATGAGTCTAAGGTAGATGCTACTCCCTGCCCTGAGCCTCAGCCTTCCTATGCCCAGATGCCAATGGCGGTTTCTTGCCAGGCTTGGCATTGACACAGATGCATTTCCCTAAAGATGTGGTGAGAATTTTAGTCAGCAGAGCAATTAGATGCTGGGAATTTATGTAAATGCAGTAAGTGTTCACTGCTTACCCTTCTAGTAGTTATGCCAAGAATCTTCAGTCATGAATCCCTCCAACCTGTATCTGCATGATTCCTCCTGAATAAGCTCATTTTTGGCCTTTCTCAGGCTTCTGACCAAGCTAAGAGGACCAAAAATGAGCAAGAACCTGGAAAAATGTGTAAGAAAAGCTTAAAGAGCTGTTCCAAGTCAAAGCCGAGAATATAATAGGTATACACTTCCTTCCACCCGAGATGAACCCTTATGGTTCAACTCCTTCTCAACCCCCTGTATTGTGTCTCTCAGGGCCTCCTTCCCAGTTACATGAGAAAGGAAATACCATCTCAGTGGCCAAGGTTAGTAGCTGAGCTTGATCTGTCTGGCAATAGATCAGAACCTATATGTACCTTAGACATCATTCAGGAGCTTTCACTCCAAGTCAGGAAAGCCCACTAGATAGCTTATACCTTGGAGAAGTCACAAGGTGATTCAAAAACGGGAGGCTGAGTTCTGTCAGTGGGATAGGAACCCTCAACCTATGGGCATCCACATTCTTAGGTTCTCTTCCCAACCTAAGAATAGGGATTCCATGTGGAAGGATACTTCCAGTGGTCTTAGACCTTCTGTTCCATTCCGTGTCTGGAGCAACTGATTCCTTTGGTGCATGCAGTGTTTGAACCTGCAAGGATATGCATCAAGGAAAGTGAAGAAAGGGCCAGTCAAGCACACATATGAGCAGCCAGAGAATCGAAGCTTTGAAGGTGTCTTCTATTCCATTCCATGCTCCCCGCACGCAGGTTCTCCCAACATTCAGGGGCTGGCCCCAGATACAGACACAGAAGATGTCATACTCACTTGAGTAATCCACAAGCATAGGTCTGTACCTGGATCAGTTGCCAGGGGCATATTAAGCATCTTGTTTCCAGCTCTGAAGTTACCATGAGCTCACTCAGATGAGACTAAATCCAGAAGGTGAATAGACATAAGTGGTGGAATAGTATGAACAGTTGGTTCATGATCCCAAGTCAGGTAAGGAACTCCCAAGCTTTCCCCCTACATATAGGCTTATACTTAAGAACCATAACACTTACAGGGATAAATGCTGAGTTTTAACTAGAGTTAAGAGTTAAGGTCACTGACATGCCTACAGGAGCAGATCGCAGTTGGGAAGATATCAGTACCAGGTTTTGGATCATCTCAGTCTGAGAAGGCCATGTCCCTTTCAGATCTAGACTTAGAGTCCATTACTAGAGATTTGGGCTGGAATGTGAATGTCCATCTCAGAGACCACACTCAGGATGGATGCCCTCTTGTGTGGTCACATCACCTGAGATTATAGGTCAACACTAGAACCTGAAGCTAAGGGCCAAGCATTGGTGCTAGAGCCTCAATTAAGGCTGATAGTTTAGGAAACCCTGGCTGGCCAATTCCCAGGCTCATCCATGGAAGAGATAAGAATGATTGTTTCACTAGATGCCCTCATCTCGTCATCAACATTCGGCATCTGTCCTTAAGTATAGCAACTGCCAGTGCCACAATTTGGAGTCAGGACAGTAGTGGATTCTTCCCTCTTGGCTTTCAGTCCCTGAGCTTCCTGGGAAGTGACAGAACCACTGGTTCTTCAACAACATGGCAAGTGTTGCTCAAAACTTTCACTCTTGGTTAAGAATATTTTCTTATGGAAACCAAGTTTTAATAAAAACAAAGAATTACAATAAAAGGGCAAACTTACTGCCTGGAACAGTGAACTCAGAAGACATTGCATCTATGTATTCTTTGAATGCTCAAGTATAACAAAATGTCTTTTAGATAAGGGTCTAATTTTTTCCTCCAGGGAAGGAAAAGTGCTAGATAAGCATGGATGTTTCACCCTGAAGCAATGAAATGTATAGGATTTTGGATCAAGTTAACCAAGTTCCAGTTCAGGAAACATCTACCAAGTGTAGGCAAATTTAAAACAGTCAAAAACCACAATACATTAAAAACAATTTACAGATCTATAGTGTTTTCCAGGAATAGAAGAAACCTGAAAATTATCTTCATAAGAGGAGATTAAGTTTTCCTAACATCTATGGATGAGGTTTGTAGGTGGATGTTTTTAGATTCTGTATGTCAGTGAAGCAAATAAACCATTCAAGGGTCTCATATATTTATCCCCCTCAGACACAAAACAGGAAGAAGAATCACGATAGAGGAAAGACGCTCATCACCAGGCAGCAGCCCCAGCTGTACAACACCCTCATGTGCACCTCTAGAGAGGACACCCAAGAAGCTCTTCATCTTCACTGACTTCTTGCCAAGGAGCATTCTACCAGGGCCTGCACTCAAGGAACTGGTGAGGAGTCCAGGGTCAGAGTTCTGCAGGTTATCCACCATTCTGGGTTAACTGGTCATAAATATGTAAAGACATGATTGAGAAGGCTAGTATAGACCACTTCTAAGATCCTACCTTCCTGGTAAGTGGCAGAAATGCTTCAAGGTCCTGAAGGTGAAGACTCCACTTGAAATCAGTGCCCACCATTCACAACATCTTGTGTGTACAGATTAGAAACAGATCCTTTATTGACCAATAAAGTCAAACAGAGGGCCCCATGGGGCAGTTGGGATATGTCTCCCAGTTGGGATATGGCTCTATTATCCACTGACTCAGACCACAAAGTGATAAAAACCAGACTCCTCTGGCCAATACACAAACCTTGGCACTGCCATAGCCCTCCTCCTTCCTGCCTGCTCTGGGCTCAAAAGCCAGCCCAGATGGACCATGAAGAGCGAGGCCCTCCTCTGAGCTGAACCCACATCAGGACAGCAGACTTTAGTCTTCATGCTGTCACCTGGCTTTACCTTCTAGAATTCTCAGAAAAGTTAAGGACAGACTAGAGAAGCCTATTGAGAACTTTCATTTCACTGCAAGGCTTCCAATCTGTTAATCTATTTCATCTTTTTACATGTCAGCTACTTCTCAATTTGCATTGGTGGAACAGCCACAGAGGCATTAAGTGGTAACTGAGATCACATACTTCTCAGGAGGTTGGAGGAAAGAATATATGAGGCAGTATTTATCCTCTATTATTCACAGCTGGGAGACAGAACTTGTAGGGACATGTGAACAGGAGTAGGAAGCCTCTGAGATGTAGGTATCTGCACGACGTCAACCATCCTATATAGGAGGAATAGGACAGGGATACAAAACTGATTTAGAGGACACTTGTGATACTGACTAGCCACAAGTGTTGTGACACTTGGATCCTCATTTGTGTAGTCAAGAGTTCTGATGCTTGAGAATTGGAAGTTTGAGGACTCATAGGTTTAGTGATAATGGGGCTCAGTTTGATTGAAGTGCTGTCTTTAACTAAGAATGTCACATGTACATATGATGCATTCCTAAATTTGAGGTCAGGTGTTTGCAAAAATGCCGCAGGAACAGGAGTGGGTAGAAGCATGTAAGACTTGCCATGAGTTACTTGTAGAATACATGAAGACTAAAGCTCCTGTCCTGGTTTTTTCTGTAAAAGAGCTAGAGACACTTTCAAAAGACCAGTGTGCCCTATAGCCCACGTAGTTTTATGCAAGTCTGTTTTATGGTAATGACTAGTCCATGTCACTTAGTTCAAGAAAAGGGAAATCTTGGATGTAGCAAGAATGTCACATTGACTTTCTACATGAATATGTTTCTTTATTCTGAAGATTTTGCTAATCGGTGCCCAAAGGGCCAGCTAAAGGCTCCCACTCATTCCAAGTCTGCATTTACATTGGGAGCAGCAGCATCAAACTCAGGATGAGTACGTCACTGACATTCAGCAGCAGTTCCACTGATACAGGCAACAGTGGTTGCAAGAGGTATTTCCCTATCCAATAGTAGTGGGGAATCTAATCCATGACATGCTAAGCCAGCAAGCTCCTTGCCTGACAAAACTGGAAAGTTTCCATGAAGTCTACATACCCAGTGAGACTCCAGAGTCCAGGTAAAGAATCAAGAAGCAATGGCACCCACTAGGACAGCCTAGGAAGTGGGTGTCCAGGAAGGACTCTGGAGCCCTGCACTCTGGTGACAGATTTCCACCTTCACTCCTAGTTGCTAACCTATGGAAGGAGTTCAAATTTTCTCCGAAGGAACTGTGGAGGGATCCTCCTAAACCGGTCAGATCAGTCTGCAGCATTTTTTTGGACCCCAGGGCCTGAGGTTCAGTTTCCCCTGCTGAGGTCTGAGGCAGACATTACCCTCTGCTTGAACTCAGATGCCAAGGGCAGTTCCTCACTGGCCTCTTGAAGTACACAGCTCTGTTTTTGACAAGATCGTCAAGTTAATAAAGCCGGGAGAAGAATGCAAGATGCTTCATTCCCTACAGGAATGAAGGCTGACAGTCATGAGCCACAACTCCCACTCATGACCCAGTTTTGATTGGCTTGAAAGTTCCCTGTTGGCCTCCCATCAGGCTGCCAAGGCTTCCTCCTCCAGGAGCCAGGAGGAATCAAGAGAAGCCTGGGATGAAGAATAGCAGCTTTACAGATTAAGTCAAAACCCAGATCATAATACAGGCAGTTCTGTTCCCCTGAAGCAAGTTCTTTTTCCAAGTCTCTCAACTTTGTCTCCCAGATCCCTGGTGCTTTAGAGAAAACCCTTGGCTTCCTCAGTGGCCGTGGTGGCAGGAGAGAATTCACTGGCCTGCAGGGAATGGAAGATCTGTGTCTGCTCTGTTATTACCTTTTGTTCAGAGGCTCCACCTCTGAACATGGGTAAAGCCACAGGACTGCTTGTGACCTTGGAGGTCTGACTATAGAGACACGGAAGGCAGAGCATCTTTCAACGTAAGATGAAACTCTACCCCTTAGGCAGAGGTTCCCAGGCTCCCTGCATTGGGAATTCAATGTGGAAATATGACCTGTGTCCCATGGACCTCTTTATCCCATTACATGTCCAGACCAAGTCTCTTGGCCATTTAGGTTTCAAGTTGGTACAAAAGCAATTGTGGCTTTTGCCACTGAAAGTAATGGGACAAAACTCATGACTACTTTTGTGCCAACCTAATACATAGAGCTTCTTCAGCAGCTGACACCAAGGACGAACATGGAGGAGGTAGTCGAGCCTTGCGAGTTCAACATCTCTACCAACCACACAGAGCCCCAGGTGTCTTCACAGCTATCCTGATTCTCTCCTTGAGCAAGTTGTTCCAGTGTTCAAGAAAAGAGCTCAAGCGACCCAAGAAGCCAGTGGACCTGGACCATGCCAAGCTGTCTATAGCAAACAGGTACTTGTCTGATATAATCTCTAGAGACAGAAGATGGTATTTCTGGCTCATACATTCTAGTTCACCCAGATCAAGGTTTTGAAGAAACTTTGGGAAATGACAGTGTCTGATGTCACCAACTGGTTTGAGCCCGAGTCAGGCAAAAGACACCCAGCCTCACCCTATATGGCCTCATATTCGAGGGAAGCTTATTCCTACAGAGGAATGCCCTGATGTTACTGAGGAATAATGCTGAGGTCATTGAGACTTGTTCTTGCTAGTGCAAAGCAAGGTTTCCTGCATGTGAACACCAGGACATAGAATTGTAGCCCGAGTACAGGCAGGTGAGAAAGCCACAGCCCTTTCAGATCTAGGCCTGTAGGGTCAACAAGAGTTTGACTAGGTTTTTAAGAGTCAGTTTCTCAGTCACCAGTCTCAGGATGGATGCTTAGTGCAACCCTGATGTGGCTGCCACCATACTGGATGCCATAGGGCAAAGGGAGAGCCTAGACAGAAAGTCAGACAATGATGAAGCACGATTAAGGCTGGCTCAGTTTTGGAAGTCTAGGCTGGCTGAACACCCAGCTCATCCATACTAGCTATGAAAGTAGCATTTTGCTAGATGCCTTCATCTCACTCTGATCTTGAACACATTTAATAGCTACTGTTCTTCCAGGGCCTGCACTCAAGGAACCAGTGGAGTCCAGGGTCAGAGTCCTTTCGCTAGGAACTCGCCCTCCTGTGCCAAGTCACAGATTCTATTTAGCCATCAGAACCTAATCCTGTTTTTATAGGTGGCAGAAGTGCTTGGAAGTTAGAGGTGAAGACCCTACCTGGCTGAAGTCAGTATGCCTTGTTTATACCACCTTCATACAGATAAAAAACCTTTTATTGGCCAAGCATTTTGAATACATGGGGCTCTGTGGGGCAGCTGTGGTATTTCAAGGCCCCATCATCTGATTCTCAGAGCACATAATCACGATGAGTCAAGATCAGATTCTGGCAGTGCCAGGGTTGGCTAATTGGCCCAAGGCCCCACCTCACAGCCTGCTCTAAGCTCAAACAAGCCCAAGTGGACTTGCTATTCATGAGAAAGTTTCCCCCGTTTAAGCTGAGGCTGCAATGAGACAGGCCCTTCTATCAGTTTGGCCTTTCAAGGCTTCCTTATATCATTGTTAGGGGAGCAAGCAATAAAGCCTATGAGTGCTTATTTCACCGCAAGATCCTCAGCCTCATGTTGAGATCAAAGTCATCTGATATGTCACCTGTGTTTGCCTTGCCTTGACAGACTAACAAATTTTAAGTAGCACTTGAGCTAATATACTACCCCGCCAACAGGGAGGAGAGGCAGTATCTGATGTAGCAGCCATTCTTTGGGATTTTCATCCTGCATGGTTGGGAGGGGTGGACATTCCAGCACTTTGTCTCTTCCATAGAGTGATCTCCACAAATGGTCTCCAGGGACCTGTAGTTGGGATAGAAGTTTAGTCTCTGAATCTTGACTGTTGTGAACATAAAATTTCCTTTATCTCCAGGAAGCTCAAAGAACAGGGCCATGGCAGATACAGAAATAAGATAGGATACTTGATGCAAGGTTGAATTGCAAAATACCCTTTTCTAGCCAGTTCTGATGAGCTACATGGGGATCTTTATGGAGGTGCTCAGACTTGTGACTACCACCCATGCTGGAAAGACTTGGTTGTAATTACATTTAAGTATTTATATTTGAAAGCAATATCCCATATATCTAGAGATGGCCATTCAGGGAAAGCCCTAGTGGTAAGCAATTAAAAACTGGCTCTGAAAAGCTCATGACGGCTAAGGAGTCTAATGGCTGCCCACCTGATCCCCAGGTTGAAAGGACCTCATTCTGAGGCCCACTCAGACATCACCTTCAAGAAGGGGAACAAATTAGAAACCCTACAGTGGCATCCTCAGCTGTTATTTGTCTTTTGATTCCAGAAATATTTGGCTCAGGATAGTATGTGATACTATAAATGTCTCCTAGAAGTCACAGCTGGATGAGGGGCTTGCCTGAGAGGTATCAGGTACGTGATCAGGTCAGTGTCAAGGGAGACTGAGCTTTCCTGTTTCTACATACACTTTCCTCACCCTTATCTAAGGCCAGTAAGTTGTGCTCAATATTAAGAGTCAGATTTAAAGGGAAGCCTTCTGTATTGAGGGTCTAGGAAAGGAAGAGACAGTCAGAAGGGCACTGAGTTTGCAGCCAAGTTCACAGCTACAATTGAAGTGCCTGCAGCTAACTCATTGTTTTGCAAAGGTGGCACCTGGTGACTCATCCTATTTTCATCCCAGTACTCAGTGCCACAAGTATATAGGCAGCATTGTCTGGGTTCTAGATGGAGTCCCTGTGTGACTCCAAGTTTGACACAGGGTCTTGCTGTTGCCCAGGCTGGAGCGTAACGGCATGATCGTAGCTTAGGGCAGCCTCAACCCCGGGCTCAAGTGATCTTTTTAGTTCAGCATTCTGAGTAACTGGGACTGCAGGTATATACCACCACACCCAGCTAGGTGTTTGTTTGGTGGAGACAGGTTTCAACTACTTTGTCCAGGCTGATCATGAACTCTTAGGCTCAAGCAATTCTCCCCACCTTGGCCTCCCAAAGCACCAGGATTCCAAGGATGAGCCACTGTACCCAGCCTCCAAGTTTTGGGAGGTGAAGTTATTCTCAAATGAAAAAAAGCTGAAACAAGAGAGCAAGACACCCACCTATTCCAGAAAATAGTTGCCCAGGTTGCTTCATAGACATTCATCAGGCTTATCCCGACACAGGTGATGGAGTGATTGGCTGTCAAAGTGTCCCCTTACCTAATAGGGGTGGAGAATCTAACTCAGGACAGTGTTGACACCATCATGGTGCTCGTCTGATAAAGCAAGAAAGTTTCCACAAAGTCCACACACCCAGGAAATCTCCCCAGTCCAGATAAGGGAGAACCAACCAAGCAGTGGTGGCACGCAGAGATACTCTAGGAAATGTACGCCAGGAGCCCTACATTCCAAGACAGACTTCTACATTCATGCCCCCAGCTGCCAAGTCATCTTGCCTGATAAAGATCAGGATTTCCCAGGAATTAGAATAGGTCCCTGGGGGATGCAATCAGGTGAGCCTGCAATGGCTCTTCCTCTGTGCACTTGAAATTCAACACTATCTCTTCCCATCCCCTGCATATGAAACTGACATCAGGAATGCATGGAAAAAAGCCGGCCCTTTGGGAGTTTTTGGATGTGGAGCTCCACATGGCAGTTATGATGTGTCCCAAGGCTTTCCTTCCCACTCTCAGTTGGCAACCAGAGTAACCAAAACAGATACCCTCTGTGGTCACTTAGCTGGAACTAGGTACTGCCTATAAGTCTCTCACTGCATGCTGTGGGCTTAGAGCAAGCCCAGGTAGATCACGTGGCTCCAGCTTTGAGGATTTTATTCTTCAAAGCATTAGGACAGCAGCTTTTCTGCCTCACTTGGTTTTCCCTTGTAAGCTCCTCCTCAGTTTAGAGACTAAGTATTAGAGAAACCTACAGGTCACTTCCCTGCAAGGTTTCCAACCTCCTATCAGGAGATGAGTCCAGTTTATCCTTAACGCGTCAGCTACATTTCTTGCTTTTACCTGGCAGACTAACTGCAGAGGCATTAGTGACAGATTACATTCTCTTGGAACTGGGAGAAGTGTCAGTATTTGAGGCAATGTTTTTGTCATCCTCCATGGCTGGAAGACAGCTTTTCGAGGGACGTGTGAACAGAGCAACAGGAAGCCTTAGATTTGGACATCTGCAGGATATTGGCCATCCTTCATGTAAGTAGACAGGGTAAAACACCTTACAATTTAGAAGACACTCGTCACATCAACCAGCAGCATGTATGGGTACAATTCTGATCCTAGTTTAGTTTGCAAGATTGTGACACCTGAATCTGAAGTTTGACTACTTACGGTTAGTGATAAAGGAGCCCAGTTTAAGTATGGACAAGGTGTTGTATCTGACAATTTTTTGAGCATAATCACCCATACTACAACGTTTCTAAGAAATGTGGCATTGGATGTTTGCTGCAAAATGCTGCAGGAATAAGAGTGGGTAGAGGCAAACAAGACTCTCCATGCATCACAGGTGGATATGGGTGATACTTTTGAGGACTAAGACCACTATTCTATCTGGGCGAGTCTTTTCTATAACAGGCTTAAAAGAGCTAAACCAACTACCTTTCCCATGTTACCCAGAAGACCAGTGCATGTTCTGGCCTGCAGTTTTATACAAGCCTCTGAAGATACTTTCCCTTGTTGTCCCTAGTCTTGTGTCACTCAGAGGAAAGAATCTCTTGGGTATTCCAAGAATTTCATGCTGACATCCTACATGGACCTTGGAGAGGTCTCTGGATACTTCTGTGTTAGCAAACACTAAAGCCTCCTGGGAGCCACTTACTCACATGTATTTACCCTGAATCAAACAGCCAACCAAGGAGTTACTTCATGAACATCAGGTTCATCTGATGAGACCCAGTTCTGACAGGGTGCTCCTCTAGCCACCAGGAGGTAGAATCTGTAACCTAGGATGGTGCTGACACCATCAAGAAGCCTGCTCTGCAGACAGGAGGCTCCCACCAAGTCTGCATGCAGGGGTAATTCTACAATAGCAAATGAGAAGCATTGAACCAAGGAACAATGGAACCCAGAGCTACACCCAAGGACGTACAGATGGGGGTCCTGTTCTCCCTCAAAGACAGACTTCTACATTCATGCCATTCATACCCTTAGTTATTAAGTTATGCTTCCCTGAAGGCCCAACTTCAAGATTTCGGATTAGGAAGTAACTGGTCAGGTGAGCCTGAACCAGCTTTCCTTCCCTCTGCACCATGGGAGGCGAGGTTCAGTTTCCCATACTCAAATCTCAGGCAGATGCTACCCTCTACCCTTCTGAGCCTCAACCTCCTTGCACTCAGATGCCAACTGCAATCGGGCTGTCCATTAAGAACATTTTTTTTTTTTTAAAGAAACAGCTACATTTCTAAAAATGAAGGAATAACAACAGCTCTATTTCTCTAACATGGTCATAAGTTGTGAAAAGTAATGAAGGGAATTAGGTAAGACCAAGGAGTTTATTCTTGAAATACTCCAATCACGACCCCCTCCCTCTAACACGCTCAGTATGAATCAGCCTGAAACAGCTCATATTGGCCTTTCCCATGATCTCCCAGGCTTCTCCATGGAGCCAGGATTTCCGGAGAAATGGGCTGGACGAAATGTGCAGTAGTTTAAACAGCTTTTTCAAGTAAAACCTGAAGCAGATGCAGTTTCTCCCACCTGAAGTGAACTCTTGCACTGAAAGTCCTTAGTGTATTGTCTAAGCCCTCTCTCTCACCAGGTAAAGGCGGCACCTGAATCACCAAGGGTGGTAGCCAAGTTTATTTCATAAGGAATTGAAATCCATGTATCTCAAGTGTCATTACTTGTTCATGAAGTTAAATTCTTGCAACTTTGGAGATGCCACAAGATTGAGAAAAATGGAGAAGTTTCCACTCAGGATACTTGGAGATATTCTTTTACTTTAGAGTTGTCTATCATGGAATTAACGGTCTCATGGACTTCCTGTTCAAGTGCTTTTCCAGATGTCCGATTTTTTGGGTGCATACAAGGCTTGAGCTCACAAGCCGCCAACATTTCCAGGGATAGAGGACAGTCCAAACCCAGTGAAGACAAAGCCCCAGTGGTATTCTTAGCCCATCCCAAGTCTTCCCTTGAGATGTTTCTCCCAATGTTCAGAAAGAGTCTGATAGTGGTCTAGGTGACTAGGAGACCCAGATGACAGTGTCATATCTAATAGGTATTTGTTACTTCTCCAAATATAGGGTCATATTTGAGGAAAGGTTATGGAATGTTTGTGAGCCAGCCCTAGGGTTTATGAGCTCATGTGGACCAAAGCTTTAAGATCAGAACATGCAGGATGAGGGAAGCCCAACTAGAGTAGTTAAGCGTCAACATAGTCTTAAGTTTGTCAAGGGATTTACCATTTTGTTGCTGCAAGTGGCAAGGCCATATTATCTAGCTTCAGTCACCAAGGAGAGTGCCATGATACTTTTGGAGTGTTTTAAGTTTCAAACAAGCAGAAAAACACTTTTGTAGCAATGTTTCCTTCTTAATCATACTCACATAAGCACCTGATCTCAGAATGACACCATGATTTCAGATTTAAAAGCTATTTTACACTATAGCTAGAGCTATAGTGAAGACAGTTTACCTGAGATTTGACAATTGCTTAGCATGTACTTTCAGGATAGGCATATTGCAACTTTTCAGCTTGGTTCTCAGCTCACCTAATCATACAAGTTAGACGCTAGAATCTAGGATTAGTGATCAAACAATGCCAGAGACCTTGACTAAGAGTGGCTTAAGTTTGGGAGATCTCACTGATCACATCCCTGGCTTATGCAATGAGATGGTTGGAATAACTGATGTTTACACATCTTCCATCTTGGTCTCCTTATGACTAGATGCTGTCTGTTGACAAAGTTATCATGGCAATGACAAGTGACCTTCACTGACCAATAACTAATTTTCCCTAGGAAGGGCAGAATGTTTCTGGGTTAAGTTCTGCTCAGTAAGAATTATTTGATTTAAACCAGGTTAGTGTTAATTTATCACCAGTAGTTCCATTAAATTATAGGTCCTGGGGCACTAAACCCACTTAGTACCCCTGTGATTGCCAAGTCATTTCCCACTATAAGCCAAAACCATTTAGGTAAGAGGCCAATTACGGATATGGAACAACGGACAATGTTATGCCTTAAGACCAGGCAGTACACAAAGGATTCAGGGTAGCATAGGGCACAGCCAGTTGGAAGGAGCTCCCATTGGACAGATGCTTAGAAAAAGACTATCAAAGTCATTAAGATAATCTGAACCTACTGCGATATTTAGAAGGAAAGAAGAAACTCTAGATTGTCATTTAGTAAATGTACACAAAGTGATAGATGTGTTACCATTCAATTGATTCAGGAGGAGTTCAAGGCCTTCGTTAAGACACATTAAGGTCCACCATCTGAGGCTGTGAAATGTTCAGACCACAGATTAGTCAGATACCTTCCCAGTGGATGGATGTTCATCTCAACTAGAGATCAACTTCTGCCTCCTCAGTAGTGAGCCCCACTCCCAGTATGTTCCACTAAATATCATACCATAGGAAGTACTCACCAGCTACATAGGATTACGAGGAATCAAAGACTATCAGTCCAGGTTGGTTTTCTTGCAGAAAATTCTGTACTCTGGAGTTACTCATGAAACTTTAGAGAAAGCACAGGGATGGGATGGCCCTTTAAGGTCCTTCCTAGCTTGTGCCTGCGAGGCATATTTCATGGTCTTTATCTTAATCATACCTCCAACTAGCAGACATTGCCTTTTTCTACACCTTCTGAGCGTCAGAGCCACATGAGAAGTGGTATGAAAGGCCACAGTCTCATAGGTGATGCGTAGACCCTTTAACAGTGAAGATGCTAGAACGATGTTGGATGCAGGGCTTCTGTGGGGCAACTAGGGGGTGTATTTATTATCCAATTGCCCCTCAGATGAGCTGGGGACGGGAAAGCGAGTTTCTTCCTGCCGGGGGAGATGATTAGGGTAAACTATACTCCAACTGCTCTGTGCACAGAAATAAGCCCAGTTATAACCTGGGTTAAGAACACTCCCTCTTTTAAGGAGAAAAGGGAAGCATGAACTAGGATATGGGCTGCTGGAAGTCATGTTCTTTTCTCAGAGCAAATACTTTGACTTTGTCACTAACATACATGGTTATGAGATGTCCATATACCGTATTAAAAGCCATTTTTATCTCCCTGCTCAATTTCTGAAGTTTTCCCGTGATTGACCTTAGAGGTTTTTTTTCCATTCTCCCTGGACATCTTGGTGTATGTTTCACATGAATGTAAAAATGCAGTGATCCCTGTCTGGAACAGATTAAAATGAGAAAATCCAAGGCGTCTGGGCATGTGCCCCCTAGGAGTACTCCTCCAGGGCTGACCAATTTGGCAATTATGAGGGCAGAAGCATGTGCAGTAACCACCACAGTACCCACAGCCAACAGGTCTTCTAGTGCCAAGGCCTATGATGCACATAGCATAGTTCCCCAGAGCATTCATATGAATGGTTATGACGAAGGCCACAGAGGGGAACAGCATGAAGCAAGCATCTTGTCCAAGACAGGACAGAGAAGTACAATGAGGATTCTGAAGATGGTTCTAAATGAGGAGCCACCATAGTGCTGAGGACCCCCATGGTGGAGGGGCTTCATCTCTAGATGACATGAACATTTTCACCCGTTTCTTGGCTACATGCACTAGATTGACATAATGGGGATCCAAGTGACCACCCCGAATGGGGGATAATCTACCCAAGATAGTATTTGAGCATATGGATTCAAGAGTCAGTAAAACCCTGAAAATGTGGCCAGCTCAGGCCAGATAGCATCCCAAGGAAGGGAACAGCAAGTATAGTAGAGACAGATGGGAAGTCTTCTCCATCCTGGTGCTCTGAAGGCATCTGGATGAAGGCTTTGGAATACTAGACTGAGAGACTATTCTATACTAAGTGGAAGTTCAGTGCCAAGTTATGAAGTGGGAAAAAAAAACGTGGACGTAGTCAAGGTAATTCCCTCAGCCAACCTGGGCACCAGTTGGGCAGCTACCCACCTTCTGGAGTGTGGCAAGTGTAGATGCAGAGCTCCACATATACTGGAGACTGCTTCAAGGGCACAGGCATGGACGTTCAGGCATGGCCGCTCCAGTACTATGACCACAGCCACTCACGTACCCATTATGGTCCACCTCCCTCCATGAGGGCCCAGGGTAGTTGCCTTTTCCAGACGTTATCCAGCACCTCCTGCAGAACTAGCAGGACCAGAGCAATTACTGTTCAAAATTTAGGCCAGGTGGCCCATAGCTCTTCCCACCTACCCAATGGCCCAATTATTGGCCTTTCTGTTCTCCTGCCCTTCCTTCAACCATGATCTCATAATTTCCAAGCTCTAATCTCAACTCATGGGGTGTATATTAAGAGAATAACAAGTCATTTAACTGGAAATGTCCCTCTCAACCACGTTAGGAAGCAGTGTTGTGGTTGCTACGATTTGCTATTCATATTCTGGCTTTACTCACATGCCTCTGCTTAGGCGAGCCTCAAGTTTAGA